>JAOTJB010000007.1:1120492-1137366 GCA_027123815.1 Erythroxylum minutifolium | reverse complement strand
AATGTTGTGTGATAATTGTTATACTTATACATGATAATAAATCAAGAGAGTGAATCAAGTTATTTGTGTTAAGGTTCACAACGAGAGTTCATGACTTAATAGACCTGTAATTATCATATTAATCAATAATTGAAGAGATATCTTAATATTAAAATTAATTGCTCTTAGCATTGCTTCAAATCCAATTAAATAGTTATGAGTAATTTTGTGAATCGAGAGACTACAATTATGTTATTATTAGTTGAGATTGAGATTATTTATTTAGATTTTGAGAGAGAATAATCAAAACATTAGGATATCTAAGATGAAGCATAAATTGAATCAACAAGATAAAGGGAGACAAAAAAAAGATAGAATAATTTCTAAGTTTTCGGCTTTACTTATATTCATTCTTGTTGGCACCTCAATTATTCAATTGTTTTATTTTATTAGTTATTTCAATTTCAGTAATTTATTTTAATTCTTTTAATAACTTCAAAAAAGTTTTATTCAAGTTGTTAGGTGTATAATTAATCCTCATGGGAATGATATCTTTAGTACTACTAGTTACAATCCATATACTTGTGGTATTGAAAGTTATTTTATAAAACAAATTTTTGGTGTCATTGTTAAGAATTGATTTAGTATCTTATACAATTTGAATTCTTTTGATTTAAAGATTTGATACTTGTTTTGTGTGATTATACGTGCTTGACAACAAGGGAAAAAAGAAAAGAAAGCCGTTTCAAGCTGAGTAAATTGCAGACTTTTTCTTCCAACTCAGTGAAAGCATTATGGAATGGATGAAAGTTACTCTAAAGCATTATCGAATCGATGAAAATTACTCTTAACACATATAATCTTGGATAACAGGTGTTATGGATAACAGTAACACCTAAATTATTCATAAATTAATCAATATTTTAGAAGCTAAACCCGACCGATTTGACAGAAAATAGTTTGAATCAGTTAATTTCTGATCCGATTTTATTTAATAACTTGCATATATAAAAACCAGCGGGTTTATTAATAAAATGATCGGTCTATATGCCTAAACTTCTGAAACCAAAAACACTATCCTGGCCTTTACTCTTCACCATCTCTTCACATATCTCATCGCTTCTATTTTTGGGTAAATAAAGGTGATTTTTTTTTAGTTGAGAGTGCTATTTCTGTCTCAGAGTTGTAGTCGTTGTCGGGATGGGTTTCTTTACGATGCAGTGGCTGTTGGGAATTGGGTTCTCTCTCAGAGCTGCAATGGCGAAGCTTCAAACTTGGATTCATGAACAATTATGGATTGTCTAGTTACTTTAAATTGCATTAACTAAGAATATTAAGGTCCTTCTCTCCTCTGGTCTATCCTCTTGTCACTCTCGTGTTATAGATTTTTTTTTTCATTTATGTAAAGGACAAGATGTGATACAGATTCAATTTTCAAAGGGTTGGCTTCTAGATAGGTCTGAGCCTCACTTCCCAGGTTTTAGATGCCAGAGAACTCCATTCCCAAGGAGGCAGCTTTCCAGATCATCAACGACAAGCTTTGGGAGTTCAAAGTGTAGTATTTGGATTTTGGCAAAGAATCAGGGGAACAAAGTAGAGTTTGGGATGTAAGAATGCCCTGATGAGGATGAATGGTGTATGGGTGAAGATATAGGTAATGGAAGCAAGGGCAGATGGGCAGGCTGTTTCTCTACCTTTGCGAGATTAAATGTCTGCCAAGACAATTTTGTTAAGCTGACACAGGTTTTTAGGGTAACCCAAAAGCTTCTGAGAGTGTTTTATTTTTTTTTAAGAAAAGCTTCTGAGAGTTGCTGGAAAACCTCTGGTAAATTAGATGATAATTTCTGTAATGTGGCTTTAGTCTTCGTGTTTGACACAATCTCTAAGATTGTTCCATCCAAGACTTTAGGCCATCCAATATGGGTTCCTGAATGTTGAGTTTAGTTTACTAGTCTTCTAAGTAGAGGCAATAACGTAACTTGTTAAGTAAAAGGTCATGAAATAAAGTTCGATTCATTTGATTTTGTTATACAAATTTTTATGCTTGTTTAATTGAGTTGTCGAACTCTTATATCACAAATCATTTTATTTTTAATTACTATAATAGCTTTTATTATTCATTTATTATATACTAGTTTAATATAATTGAACATTTAAATCTTAAATTTTTTATTTGACCGATTCAATATTCGGTCTGGTTTTTAAAACATGAGAATTAAAAGTGCAAATGATAACATGATAACCTATTGCCCACCGAAAGCAAGACAAATTCAATTCATGGGATTCAAATATGGACAAGTTTACGGACATGATCAATTCCAAGTTTATGAGTCTAGAAGAGAAATTGGATCAAGCAGTGAAGATTCATGCCTTTTCAAAAACCGTAACACCACTTTTCTTTGGTGCATATATGACATGATGTCTAGTTATTTCCGCAGAACTAGATAAATGGATACACCTAAAATTGGTGATTTGGAGCATATGTCAGCATTCTCCTAGAGACTTGCTAGATCGAAGGACGAAAATAGAATTCTTCCAAAATAAATTTTATTTGTATGCAAACCAAATTATTGATTTAGAAAGTAAACTACTATATCCCAATACAAAATCCACAAGAAAAAGGCTTATATAAGACTTGGTAACTATTAGAGTCTGCCAACTCTAACATGTCGTTGTGTATTTCCCATTTCCCTGCTAGGTACGTTGCTTGTTCATCATCAACCAATGGATGTTTACAGAATTCAGATTAACAAGGCATTAGTTTTATGCCAAAGATTGCACAAGAAGACAGAATGCATGATTGCAAGCTTAATCCAGTTCAGCTCATCTCGGTTCGTCAAAAGATTCGCATTACAAATAATGAATACCCTTAAAACAACAATGTAGTACAAAGCATTAAAATGGCTCAGAAAAGAACATGTCTCAACGATTTGGATATGTTGACTGTTTTCAGTATAATGCAACATAGGATGCGATGCAACATGCATCCAACAGTTTGAAACCTTGGGCCCTCGAGTACATGTTCCGCCGATAAACAATATGGGTAACTCTCTCCTTTCCCACACTCTAAACCCACCCACAAAACAATTTGAGGGGTAGAGGGGAAAACTGGTACCACAATACCATAATGATTATCTAAAACGTGTCTGATCCTACACCAAGAAGCAAAGTATGGCCAGGGAACTACGGTTTCAGTGTGTACTAGTTGCTGTGAAATGAGGGATTACCACAAGAATCAATGAATGCAATTCAGGAATTACAGCTTCTTACAAGGTCTGCTTCATGAATAAGTAAGGAACGCAGACAAGTTGCAAACGTAAGGAATCTTGTAACAGCCTTTTATCTAAAGCGTTCACAAAGTCTAAGTACTGTTGTATAAAATTGTGGACATCGCTTCTCTATTATACCATGCAAAGGTGTAATTTACTGATGTTTAGTATACATTCAATTTGTCCCCTAATGCCTCGTATTTAAATCCCCGTTATTTGAATCACATAATTCAACTCTTACCATTTCATAGGAATGTAATCAAGCCTTTACATCACTTGAATCATGCAATTAAATCCAAACCGTAATTTAAGTAACAGATAATAGAGACTTTATTGCATGGACTATATTTTAGAAAACGGTAGGGGCTTAATAGCATAACTTAGGTGACACTGGGGATTGCACTTTAGAAGACCTTAGGAATATAAGCGAATGTAGCACTAGGACCTTATTTGAAACTCCCTTTTCTAATACTAAAGGGGGTAACATAGCCAAGATTGAAATCCATAACCATAATGAATTGAGATCTATCTCAATGTTCACTCTGCTCAATATGAAAGACTTCCAGCAAAATGACGAACTTGAGTTAAAATCCAGAAAAAAGCTACTTCAATGTCAAGTCATACTAGGACCTACAATTAGCTCGACTAAGCATACAGTACAAAACAAATTTCTGATAGCCTCACGATGATGGTGCAAAGAAGCTCAAGTGTCGGTGTTCCCCAAGCAAACTTGCCCGTCTAAAAAGTTCAGCATAATCATCTCCAGCAAAGCTTATGCAAGGTTAAAGTGTCCATTCAATGGAATCCTCAATACTGAAATTGACTTGATTATATGAGACAAAGATTCGTAGCTTTACAGCAAATGGTATTTAGAGGTTACTGGAACTGTTATTGGCTAATGAATGTAGTCAAAGCACAACATAGGAAATAGAAATGAAAAGGAAGCCCAATTCTATACCACTACCAATAACACTTCTACCCAGCTACATAGGAATCATCTGGTAAAGCAGAATTTTCCATAAAGGCCATCAACCTCTTATATGAACAAGTAAATGCCAGGGTCCGTTCTGTAACTCCACTGCACAGTAGTTACTGACAGATTCCTATACATATTACTAGTACCACAGAAAAACTGGTAGTCAATTCCTCCACCATAGAAGTAACACAGATTCAAGCCTGGTAACACCCTTCCTCCAAAGAACCCAAAAACAGAAAACAGATATTTGCAGTCCAACTTTCTGAAAGGCATTCCAGAAATTACATGCCTGTGGAAGCAAAATTTACTTTTAGAAGTACAATTTCAACTATCCGCTGGCACCTTACCTTTCTAATAATCCCATAGAGCATCTATCATGTTTCAATGCTACCCTTTTCCAAAATCAACATTTGAAATCTTTTTAAGGAGATAGAGCATAGTATAGAAGCAGCTGCTTGTGTAACCACCACAAAAGATATCATACTATCTAGAGAGCATTTTAAAAAAAAGAAGAGATGCTTAGAAACTAACACTAATCCCATGTGTAATCATTAAGCTTTCATGAAATCTCATATGATAAGAATTTCCAGAACTATGTGGATACCAACATCATAAAAGCTTTAAATTGGTAGGATTCAAACTCACATCACATGACATAGGCCTAAAGAAAATGGACACACCCAGAAAATAAAAAAGTTAATAATATGAGGAAGGAATAGCAAATTACAGAAATTTGTATCTAGCATCAGTCTGATGTTTTCACAAAGTCGTATGAAAGTCCATCAAGTGTTCAAAACAAAAGACCTAAAAAGCATCTAAACTCAGTATCAAAGGCCCCGCAAGGTATCATCGATTAGAAACCAGATATTGTTATAACTCACTACACCGATAGAAAAATATCCAAATTAACAGGTAAGTTCCAACATCAGTCAAATTTTCTTATTCAAACAACTACACACTATCAACAAAGGAAGTGAGAAAAAGAACCTAAAAAGGAAATCCATCCGAAAACAGAGAAAGGTAGGCTCAGCTCAGATCAGATCACTCGGAGTCCGTGGTACCGGAGAGTGTATCCAACTTCTCACGTTCAAGGCGTTCAAGGGCTTTCTGGTGAGCCCAGGTCTCGATGGTGAGATCAGGCTTCGCATTGAGACCAACACCCAAAATAACGATGGTAAGGAAGCTGGTAATGTAGCAAGGAAGCTCCCAATCCTCCCACTTACGAGACTGACCGGATGGAGGAGGAGTGATGTTGAAGAGGTATCCCTTAGGGCGCTCCTCGTGACCTGGGGTGGACCAGCGGCTGGGTCCAGCGGCGGCACCGCCTCGGGTTCGAAGGGACGATAGCAGGCGCTGGCGGAGCATGGTGGGTACCAAATATTACTATGAGCCGCGCGGCGCGAGTTAATCAACTCAATTACAATTAGGGGAAGGGATGGGATGGGCCCCCTAAAGGCTAAAAGAAAGGAGTTTTAGTTTAGGCTAAAATAAATGGAATCATTACATACCACAAGTTAACTACAATCGAAACAAGCAGTTAGACTTCAACATTACCACTGTTTTCCATTTTTTGGATAACATCACCTCTCTCACGACTTATAAGTATTCCCTCAATAGTGCCAAGAAAGTTAGGATTTATGCTGAGATATCGCAAGATCCTTAGTAAGCTTATAATCAACTAATGAATTTTATTGTATGTGATATGGAAAAGCATTGTGTTATCTTCCCGGCCCAGCCAAACAATTAGAGACATTTTATTTTTATTAGCATCTTGTGTTAAAGGGGTCATTTAACCCCGTAATATTCCAAGCTCCTATGGCCAGATATCCATTAGGCAATATAACCCTGGACTTCTAAGCCTCTGATTCTTCTTGTTTACCCCCTGACTAGTTACCATTCAGATTGGATCGCCATCATCTCACAACTTGCCAATTCTGTGTCTCCTGTATTGTAATGGTAGCAACCTCACTAGGATTAGCTGGAGGAATACCTCCAGCATCTTGGCCAATTGACGTACTTGGTTCTTCTCACTCATTGTCCTCTCTTAGCTCATTAGAACATTTTGCTTCACCCAAATTTGTTTGTAGTTAATAAGGCCTTTCAATCCTGCTAAGCATTTTCTGTGACCAAAATTGCAAACCAAACTAGAAAATTTCACCCACACAGGCAAACTCTCGAAGCTGGAAGGATCTAGCTTAAGTCCCAGCCTCCATCTCTTCAAAACCACTGGTTTCTTATCATTGAAAAGCCAAGTTCCACCACCAAGAGCCAAACATAAAGTACTAATAGGTAATAGGAATCACGAGAACTGCTTGTCTTAGTTTTTCCCTCCTGAAGATTCTGGTATACTTGAGTTTACAGAAGAGGAAGATGAGATGCATCATTGGAAAAACACATTATTGCAGAAGAAAATTGCTTGTTCTATTTCAAACAGAAAATCCAACAATAAAATTGATCATTCATGATCAATCAATCAATCATCTTATACCTATATCTATCTATATATATACGTAGAAGGTAGTGGATAGATTCAATAACTCTCACAAGTTAGTATACATGACATCATATATATTCATAATACTATATTAACTATATTGACACGATGTAGGAATGAGAATTCTCGTCTTCAATTCAGAGAAATCTCGTTTTCCAACTCATCTTTAATTAATAATAAGCCTAATGATAGGAAAAACCCATATGAATTTTCAGGCCTCACTTTCTTGTTGTGCTTCCTGCTAATTACTAATAATTGGTATATACCTACATTACTAGCTACAATTCTATAGTAGCTGCATCCCTGCCTTCCTTCACAGCTCCATTTTCAATTGATTCAAGTGCAAAGATGCTGTGCCACAATAACAATCTCAAAGTTAGTCTTGTGATCTCAACTTATTCATCTTCAGATATATTTGTAGTGATCTTTACATCTTATAAACAACCAGAAAATTTCATTGCAATAGGAAAGAATTCCATACTTTTGAAAAGAAGCTAATAATCAAATTTTCTTGGACTGTTTCTGTCCAATTAATACCATTGTTGCAATAAAATACATTTAAAATGCAATAGCTTCAAAACACAACAGTAGCTTGAAGCTTATATGCTCAAATTCACTGGATGACCACAGAAGGTTCATACCTATTTTTTATTTAAGATTGAAAGAATTCTGCAGGGCAATCCAAATTTCCAGTGTCAAGATGCACCATATATAAATTTCAAATAACATTGTACACCACTATTCATTTTTAGTTCTTAACAAATAATCAGGAATACAAGAATATAATTTTACAGTTTGAGCATACTTCTTGCATGGAGAAATTATAGGAAGTAGTTTGATCTACCTGAATTAGCTGAGGAATCATAGCTTAAAAGGGAGTTCTCTGGAGTAACAAAGTTATGACCATCTTGTTCTCTTCCCCAAACTGGGTGGTGGAGCACATCAAAGTGCCATTCTTGTTGATGCTGCTGTATGTTCCGGTTGACTTGAACTTCTGACCACATCATAGGCAAAATCATGCCGGGAAAGTTACTTTCAATTGGTGATCCACTCTGCAAATTCAAAGGAATGGTTCAAAGCATTACAATCGCAACAACCAGAATACCTAACTTTTTGTGGTATTTCAATGCCAGATCCCTAACTCTCTCTCTCTCTCTCTGAATAAATTCTGTACTGAGAGAATATTCAACTCCCATTTAACAAAATGACAAAAGTTTAATTTTCAGGGCCTCTTATAATTACCAGGCGTTTGATATGCATTCCAGAATTCTGAAATCTTAAGACAATTTAATGATTGCAATTGTAGGAGGCACAGGCACTGTTAAATTCTGCACAACAGAGACTTGGCATCGTGCAGTTCAATTAGAAAGATGGTGAAACGGTGAATGACCATTCCAGTAGAATAGTACAAGAAATTTAGTTGCTTTATTTCCATAAAAAGCATTCTACCGAATGGTTGAGTAAATGCCAGGAGATAAAAAGATATTCACCAGCAAAAGCTTATCCTCTAAAAACAATGAACTATGTTTCAAGATTGAGTCATTAAGGATTTCTCAAAACTAGCTTTACTGAGGAGCAGCTATACAAGGTTCAAACCCTTACTCTGTTCTCACATTGGCATTTACAATATAACAACCTTTGTTAACATTAAGTATAGTAAGAACAATAACTCACTTCAGCAGCTAATAAGGAGTCGAGGTTGAAATCAATTCTTGGGTTGACTTCTGCAAGTCTCATTGATAATAGCTGAAACCAAAGAAATTTTTGAAGAATAAGATGACAACTCATATGGCTCACAAAAAAAAAAAAAAAGACTAAACAATTTTGCCGCTTTGCTTCATAGAAATTGTTACAGAGAAAAGGCAGTAGAAAACAAAATGAGAGAAGATTAGACAACTGATCCCAGCCTCCGAAAAGAAAACAAGAAAAGTAACAGGTTGCCTGCGTGAAAGTCAGACTGAACCGTGCTCAAGTTTAAACATCTATTATCTAGTCTCAAAAGGTAAAATTAGTAACAAAATAAGAAAATCAGACCTCTACTTTGCGTTGAAGAGACTGTACGTGATTGATTATTTCATCAAGTACCAATGCTGTGCCTGTAATCTGCATAACAAAATAATATCCCCCTCAACAGCCATATAATACAACAACAACGATACTCAGTAGAAATCTCGTTGACACGCGAGATTCAGGAAGGTCTAATAGTACACAACCTTACTCCTAAATAGTAGAGAGATTGTTTTCAAAACAACCATATAATACAGAAGCATAAACTAATGTAGAAAACATAGTCAATAAAAACTTATGGTGTGAATAAAATATAAAAGTGAACAGGAATTTATCAACCTTATTAGACCAAGTGAAATCAAACAAAAGATGAAGCTGAGAAGTCTTTGCATGTAAAGAGAATTTCAAAAAGATTAAAAAGAAATTTAGACATTCATAATCTGCAAGGAATGTGCGTAGGAATCTGATACAAATAGGTCATGATGGGTGTGAGAAATTAAATCTCTACCTTTCTGGAATCGTAGATCCATATTCCGCAGCCCTAAATAAGAAAAACTACTCACTAGTCTTGGATACGTCACTCAATGGAAATAAAATAGGTGAACCAAACACGAGCAACATTAGTCATAATTGCTCACCATCACAGGGTGACAAATACACATGGTGAAGCCACATGGCTAACTGGTTTAATGTCTCAAAAAAAACTACAGTCATCAATTCAGTGACCGCAACATTAGTCATAATTGCTCACCATCAATGGGTGAAAAATATACATGGTGAAGCCACATGGCTAACTGGTTTAATGTCTCAAAAAAAACTACAGTCATCAATTCAGTGACTGCAACATTAGTCATAATTGCTCACCATCACTGGGTGAAAAATATGCATGGTGAAGCCACATGGCAAACTGGTATAATGTCTCAAAAAACACAGTCATCAATTCAGTGACTATGACATGTCCCTTTTCAGTTCAACCAAACCCTATTGGAAGAAGTCTTTTATTTCATCATCTGTTCATCATCCACCATATGAACACTGAACTTAAACAATAAGTTAGTACAATTAATAATAGTTCAGTTAGTACAATTAATAATGATCAAAATTTCCTTTGTCCATGATCCTGGGACCAAATTTCAATCGAACAAGGCCCGAGAATAATACGTGCTTCAAGGCACTTCCAGCCAAGCATTTTCTACAAATAAAATTCAATGTCTAGCCCATGGGTAATGTCGCCTTCTCCACCAAAGACTGGACTCTGTGAATATCAAGTTTGCAATCTTCCAAAATCAACTTTTACAATAGTTCCACTGTTCGAAAACAACAAATGAACTTGGCAGGGTGCTAAGCAGGTTTTACAAGCAACTTCAATTTTTTCTTACTCAAGTCCAAAACTTGAAGCTGCGGCAATCAGGTTTAAAAGAAAGAGTGAATGACAAAACAGATCAATTTACTCTACGACTAAATATGACAAGGCCAAACTAAAAAATGGCCCCCTAACAAACTCCTATCTTACATATACAAGAAAAGAATGGCACCACTAGGCTGCTGAAATTACAAGTATGCCAAGTTGTCGCCCCACCAGGCACTTTTCTTGGTACAAAAGCAAAAGACCAACTTTTGCTAAAAAGGTGACAATGACAAACTCATTAATTAAATGCACATAATCCAAATATATAATCACACTTTCTATAGACACAACATGATATATAATGATTAATTAAGCCTCATTACCCAATCATTATCACTTCCAAACAGAAAAAGAAAGAAGGAAAACGTCACTGTGATACTACTAACCTTATTGCAACCTGGGACCAGCTCTTGAAGTAGCTTCATCTTCGCATTGATCTTCTCTCTCCTCGCCTATACGTTTTGTCCAAACAAACCCCCCATGTCACAATCACCATTAATAAGAGTAATTATAAACTAACAACACATTAATTAAACTATTAAGATTATCAGTTCATTACTCTCTCTGCTAGGCTATGGCTATCTGTGGCTTGACCTCTGCGTGCTCTAACGTGAACGTATGGAAGGTTCTGCCCATTTTTTGAGCTATCGTTTTCTGCGCTTTTGCACTTCTTTGTTGACCCTTTAACCTAACTTACACAAATTCAACGAATTTTGGCAATTTAGAGACTAATTTTGAATAGATTAGTAAAAAACTGCATAAAAATTGAGCTCCCTAAATCTCCCCACCTTCTTTTCTCGCTCCTTCCTCTTTACCGACCTCTGATTCAGCGCCTTGTTATCCGCCTTCTGCGGCGACGAATTCAGGTAGGATTCCGTCTCCGTCGGCTCGCTCTTCACAAGTTCCTCGAGATTGCCACTAGAATTGGATAGAACAGAACTCGTCTCCAGCGAACTGTTGCCAGCGAAGACTGAGAATTTGGCGGCTCGCTCGATTAAGCCTCTGTTACTCGGGAAGACTGAGAATTTGAAGTGGTGCGGCGGGTAGGCGTTGTGTTCAGGCGGGGTCGCGAGAGTTGAATCGGGAGAGTGAAGAAGCTCCATGGCTTGATTGGCGGGTAATTCGAGGAGAGCAGTGAAAGAGCTAGCGTTATCTTGTGGAACAGAAATTAAGTGCTGGATGTCTTCGCCAAATTGGGCAACATAATCGAATCCAGAATGGTCCTGCTGTGCTGGCCTGAAGCTGGATCTAGCGCCGGTTACTGCAGATAACTCCATAACGAGAGGATTTGGTGAAGGAAAAAGAGACTCAAATTTCATAAACACAACGAAATGGGTATAAAAATTCTAAGGTGGGTATGTTAGAGAAAGGTGTAGAAGGAAAGGGCAGTTGAAGAAATGTGAGTATGATCTTGAATTTGCGTGAAGATTGAATCTTGAAACTACGAAAAAGCTTTAGCTTCAAAGCGAAGAGGACTGTTTATAACATAGAGAAAGGAAGCGTATCAATGTTGGAGCTGGGGGATAATATAATAGCAGCGTAAAGGAGTGGGGAAGTAGAAGGAACTATAAAGGTTGAGAGAGAAAGGGTTGGGCGATTTTGGCAACTGTTTTGTTACTGTGCAGTTCGTTGAGATGGACGGGTGAAAAAAGAGAGGTATAGGACAGGTCCGGACCTACCCTATCTCCATTTACCTTGCCTGCCTTAAGCAAAGGTCAAGAGCCAGCTCGACCTCGGAGGACGAAAATTTCCTTGAAACTCTTACATACACGAGTGGAGTTGGGGGCTGCATGCTCTTTCAAATTATTCCAAAGCACGTAAATAGACTTACGAAAATGTTACAAATTTAAAATATAAATTAAATCTAGCAAAGTGATATCAAATTGGGACGTCAAAAATAATTAAATTAATAATAAATTTAAATTAAATTAAACTAATTTTAAATTTCAAATTTGATCTAATTTAAAGCTTATTTAAATCCTCATTATTATTTGTTACTTGATGAGTAAAAATTAAACAACAACAACATAAATACCTACTAGAAATCTCGCGAAGACGTCGAATCTGAAAAGGTTCAGTAATATGCAGCCTTAACTCTAATTAGTAGAAAAGTTATTTTTAAGTAACACACACGAGGAAGAAAAAATAAATAAATAAATAAACAAAAATTAAATAAAAACAAAATTTTTAATTTTTTTAAAATAATAATTGAAACTCATGCTCCATCAGTCGCCATCTCCTTCCTCTCGTGCGTGCATCGTGTCTGCTGCTATGTAGATATGGCAGTCTTGACCTGGATTGGTCGGGTCATAAGCTAAGACTGCTTGACCCAAAAGGAAGGTACAAAACAAAGTTGTTTTGTCATTTTGCCAAATTTTTTTTTAAAATGTAGATGGACCAGGCTAGGCCATGGGCCGGCAACCACTAGCCTATCAGATCGTGGGTAGCCCAGTCAATGAGTTGATTAGGCCAAGCTTGGGCTTGGGCCACCATCCCCACTGTTGCGCTTACCAAGTCCTTTTGGCGCTTGTTGCTGCTGTTGCCATCTCTTTCCTACTTTATCCCTATCACCTTCAGCCACTATCTCTTTGTTGCCAGCAAGTATGTTTTGCACTGGGCACATTTATTTTATGTAGTTTGCATCTTTTATGTGTTAATTTAGGTTTTACAGTGAATCTTTGTGTTTTACAGCAAATGATTTTTTCAATCCATTAAGATATTTTAATTTATTTAGGGGTTGTTTGGTTTCACTTATATTTTTTATTGTGATTTTTAGTTTTTCTTTTCTGTTTTTAATTAAAAAACAAAAACCTATTTGGTTGAGATTTGTAATATAAAAACTGAAAAAATTTATTTGGTTGAGATTTGTAATAAAAAAATTAAAAACAAAAACATGATTGGTTTTATCATCTTGTTTCTATTTTTGTAATTATACTCTTATGTTAATAATTTTAATATAATACATTATGTTTTTAAATTAATTAATTATCATTATAGATAAAATTAAAATATATGCAAATTAAATATAATTAAAAAATTTACACATTAATTGTATATAATAACATTCTATAAATTAGAAAATTATATTAAATCATTATATGCAATAAAAGATGTTCATCATATTATAATTCTTGAAAACATAATGGTACTATCGTTTACAAAAAGAAACATAAATCAATTAGAAATAATATAATCATTTCACATTTCTCTAGTAATTTAATCCCGCTTCCAAGACATACCTCGAACTTGTACTAGAGTGATATTATACTCTACTTGAGAACTTGCGACTTCATTTTCACTTTCCCTAATTTGTTTTTCATTTTTAACACAACTGTCAAATCATTCATCGATTTGTCCATACATTCTAATATAATTGTTAAACAATTCCTATAGTTCAATAACATTTCTTAATGAAAAATATTTGTAGTTAAACAGTTCTTGTGGACCTTGAGGTCTTCTACTTCCTCTATAATCTCGCAAATAATATATCTCATCTTGGTATGGTGAAAATAATTCAGGAATAATGGTGTAGCCTGAATCAACCAAATAGAACTTACCTAACATATAAAAAACATAATATTAACAAAAAAATATAAAAAGTGAATCATAATTACATTGTTTATTTAAAATAATATAATATCTTGTGGAGGCACAGGAAATTGATTCGCTGGATTTGTCACTGTTTCTAAAAGAACTCGAAAGTCATTTGTAGTATTTTCCTATCCAGCCATTGCATATATAAATCATATGTCAAATGAGCAACAACACATAAAGTTTTGAGTTGGATTAAGTCTTTTACTCTTGTATGGTATTTGTTCATCGATCAGAACATGTGTGTCAATACGTGTATCATCTATTGCTCTTATAAAATCCTAAAAATAAAAATAATTATAAATCATAAGGAAATAATGAAATAGTAATTAAATATATGAATGTACTTGAAAATATGGAAAGAAATTTGAATTATCTTGAATCTTAAGAGGTGTATTAGCAAAAGATGGTGGAGTAATGACTCTTTTTGCAAAATTATTAACTACATATAACACTTTACTAAAGTACTTCGAAATTATTAAGGTCAAACGTTAAAAGTGTTTTGCATTGACTCTAATTATCTTACTATGCCCTATAGTCATCAAGAAAATTGTTATTTGTTCCTCCACGGTCAAATGACTTGTTACCTTTAAGCCTCTTAAACTCTTAAACTCATCATATAAGTTCAAGAAGATTATCTTTCTCATTATTAATTTTTCATAAATCCTTGTAGGATTCCTTTTCAAAAGTTCTAATATCCAATCATGACCTAGTAGAGCAGAGGTTCTACATGGTTGCTTTTGTAAATGAAAATATTTGTTTTCTCCCCCAATTAGAGAAATAATGATTACCTTCTTCAGTTCATCATCAGAATTTAATTCTAAATCTGATAAGAAATCCATGTATTTACAATGCCAACAATAAATAATTAATAAAACATTTAATCAAAAGGTTTAATTAAATATAGACGAAATATTCATGCAAAATTTAGGCTTAACATTAAGTCAAACATTAAAATAATGATTACCTTCTTCAGTTCATCATCATAATTTGATTCCAAATCTGATAAGAAATCTATGTATTTACAATGCCATTATTAAATAATTAATAAAACATTCAATCAAAAGGTTTAATCAAATATAGACGAAATATTCATACAAAATATATACTTAACATTAAGTCAAACATTCATACAAAACACAAACTTAAAATGTTCAAACTATGGAATAGTGTTTAATTTAAAAGTGTCAAATTAATAAGAATTTGATATGCAATAACGTGAAAATATAACTAAAGCGATATAATCCAATTCAGCTTCCTTATATCTTTTATCTTCATAAAATATCCCTATAAAGTGGACAATCATGTAAAGCCTTCATACCTTTCCATATTGTACACCGTCAACACCTAATTCTTCTAAGGAATTCAGACATTCCATCATTATGTTAGACTCTTGAGATTTATTCTCTGCACTGGATGATGTTTCACTCAGTTTTTTCTCAAATAGATCATTCTTCCTTTTTTTTATTGTTCACCAATTATAAGCAAAACCTCTTATACAATGTTAGAATGTGTTTTCTTTGCCTTTTTATTTTTTGGAGATTTCTTTCTCTTAGATGGAGAACTTATATATTGATCTTCTTTTTCATTATACTAGCAATCTTCATCAACATCATTTCTATCTTCCTCTTCTGTACTATTTGATGGAGATTTAGTTGATGGATGTGCATGCACACCAGCTGCAGTAGTATCTCCAAAAATATGATACAAGTATGAAAATTCCTTACATTCTTTTTTCTTGAATTTTGTGAACCATTTTGTGCACCTATAATGATGAAAAAGAAACATAAGAATAAATATTATATAATATGATATATTAATAAAACAAAGATATATTTACTTTAAATAGATTTCCCAACATTCATTTGTAGTGTTAACTTCACCAGTAAAGGAGTTGTAAACGATTCCTGTTTCTTTGAGTAAGTTCTTAAAATTCTTTAATCTAGCCCTTAATCAATTAAATATCAGTATACTCCTTATTGAATTTTTTTTTGAAGCCTTGCCTTAATATTCTTCCAACCAGATTTGGAAAAGGTAGTAGTCGTTCGATTTCCCTTCTTCACTTATTTAACCATCAAGGAGATTAAATACATTTCTATGGTATCATTCCATTCCCCATCTTTTTCATTTATTTCCACACAATCATTAGAATCGATCATATTGTTCAAACCTTTCATCACTAAATGCAAGCACATATAAGTGACATCAATCATAACAATTTCTACAAAGTATTAAATGCTAAACATGACTCAAAATAAACATGAGACAACCACAACAATTTCTACAAAATATTAAATGCTAAACATGGTTCAAAATAAACATGAGACAACTATAATAGGATTTCAATTCCATTGAATTCACACGATGCACCTCTTATCTAATTACTTTAAATCCTATTTGGCAAGCATATGATGGGATGAATAATGAGTTATAATAAATGAATAATTGCTAATTATAGGGATTAGACTTAATGTCCAATGAGGGAAAAACTTTTCCATCTATTGAGGTTTAAACTTGTACAAAACTAACCTAATTGATGATTTACCCATTTAATTTTAATTTTAATTTTAATTGTATAATTAAACCAGTAATTCATCAATCTTTCTGTCTTAGTATTTTTCTTTCGTGCGAGATAAGATAAAGATGATTGGAAGAGTTTTTTTTGGTTGATTTCTAAATAAAGAGAAAGCTTTGAACATAAACAATAACAACAACTCAAAAGCAAATGAACAGGTACGATAACCAAAAGGAAAAGAGTATACCTGGAGAAATCGCAGAAGAGAAGAAGCTGAAGATGCAAGAGATGCTAAAAACTGTTGAAGTTAGAGCAAAGACACTAGTGATGTTGTTTTTGTGAAACAAAAAAACCTGTTTCAAAAATACAAAAAAAACTCTTTTTTACGTTTTCATTAAATGGTTGTCGTTTTGTTATTTTTAAAAACAAAAAATGAAAACAATTTCAACCAAGCACATTTTCAGGGTTTGTTTCATTTAAAAAAAACAAAAACAAAAAACCAAATAAAAAATGGAACCAAATAGCCCCCTCAAAATCTGTAAGTTCTTTTTGAACCGAATATCTAGACTTGACACTTTAATGTTAATGGATGCAATAACTTATATATCTATTTTTGTTATCTTCAATTATTTTCT
>JAOTJB010000007.1:1110175-1120392 GCA_027123815.1 Erythroxylum minutifolium | reverse complement strand
TAATTCCTCGTTTTTATGGTAATTATTATCATTAGAGTATGCTAATGGAGAATTTCTTAAGATTTGAAGAATATTAAACAGTTGTCTTAGATGGGGTATCAAATCCAACATTAGCAATGGTAGGCATGCAAAAGATGGAAATAGACAAAATGGAGTTGAATGATCTTAAGAAAAAAAAAACTATTTTTGTTTCAAGCTATTTATCGTTCAATCTTGGAAAAAAAATTCTTTGCAAAGATAACTCTAAATATATTTGGGACTCCATAAAGAAAAAAGTACCAATGATCAAAAGGGCATAGAGGTAGTAGCTTCAAACACTTCGCTCAGTGTTCGAAACACTTCGAATTAAGTCTAGCGAATAAGTGACTGATTACTTCTTGTGTACAATAGTAATTGTCAACAAGGTATGGATTCTTAGAAATAAAACAAAGGATGTTACTATCATCAAGAATATTCTTTGATCCATTACATCAAAATTTAATTTTTTATTTGTGACATAGAAGAATCCAAAGATATTGATTCACTTTTAATTGATGAATTACAAAGTTCTTTGTTGGTTCATGAGAATAAAGTTAATCAGTAAAAGAAAAAGGAACAAGCTTTAAAGGCCTTAAAAAATCATTTGACTATAAGTATAGTAGATAACGATGAGTAAGAGGTAGAACCAGAGGCAACGATAGTGGCATATGTTGATCCAAAAAATCAACAAGAACATTAAAATAATCAATATCAATGAAAAGGATAAGGATGAGGCTACAACCAAAAATCAAAATTAGCTAATAAGTCCAATGTTAAGTGTTACAGATGCCATCCATATGGTCATTACCAGTTAGAATGTTGAACCAATCTGCCTAAAGGAAATAGTGAAAAATCTCATTTCGCATAAAAGGAAGAAGATGAAGAAGTATCCTTACCAATGGTTTGTCATATAAAGGAGACATCTAGTAAAAGTTTGTGGAACCTCAACTGAAGTTACAACAATCATATATGTGGGGACAAATTAACATTCTCTGACTTGGATTAGCCATATCATGATAACATCAAATTTAGCATGATTGAAATTTTTTATTATTGGAAAAGGAAATGTAATAATCCAAATGAAGGGAAGTGTTGATGAAACTATCTATAATGTGTTGTTTATTCTAAAAATAAAAACAAACCTACTTAGTATTAGCTAGCTTCAAGAGAATGATTATGATATTCCTATCAAAGACAAAGTATGTTGAATTTATGATTAAAAAATTGGGCTTAATCACTCAAGTAAATATGACAACAAATTTCCTGTTTTTGCTTCATCTACATAACACTAATCATTCATGTTTTTTAGTAAAATTAAAGGATAAAACATGGTTATTTCACTTTCTATAGGGGAATTTAAAATTTGGTTGACTAAGGACATTACAATAAAAGTTCATAATGACTTATCTTCCTAAAATAACAACTCTTTCTAGTGTTTTTAAAGTCTGTATGAATAGCAAACGACATCGCAATCCATTTCCAAAAGGCAACTCTTAAAAAGTAAAGGCAGCATTAAAGCTAGTTCATTATAATCCCTGTGGGCTAATAAACCCATGTTTTAACGGAGGTAAAAGATATTTAATCACCTTCATTGATGTTTTCAATCAAAAAATATGGGATTATTTCTTGTACTAGAAATTTAAAGCTTTTACAAATTTAAAATTTCTTAAAATGTTTATTAAGAAAGAAGTTGGATACTTAATAGAAGTGCTTTAAATTGATCAAGAAGGAGAGTACAACTCGGAAGAATTTGTAAATTTTTGTGATAACTATAAAACCATGAGGCAAATTACCATAACATACTTACCCTAACAAAATTCTATTTATGAAAGGAAGAATTGCACAATCTTTAATATGGTGAGAAGCATTTTGAAAAATAGTGGATTTATAAGAAGTTTCTGGCCTTAAATAGTCAATTGGAGCATTCATATATTGAGCAGAAGTCCTACAATTACTTTTTAAAGTATGAATCTAGAGGAAGCATGGAGCTGACGAAAGCCAAGTGGTATTCATTTCAGAATTTTTAGGTGTATAGCTTACGCTTATATTTCAAATAAGAAAAGGAAGAAGCTAGATAACAAGTGAGAAAATTACATTTTTCTTAGTGTTAGTGATTATTCAAAAGCCTATAAGTTATATAATCCTAACATTAAAAAAATTATTAGTTGTGATGTGATATTCGATGAAGATGTAACCTAGTCGCGCAATGCAAATAGAGTTTAGCTACATATTTTAGTGGATTTTAAAGATGAAATGTAACAACTAAAGGAACAACATCTAAAGGAGAATGAAATATCATAATCTCCAACTCCCACATAAGAAGATGAAAGACCTCAACATATTAAAAGAAGACCAACATAGATGTCAAATTATGAGGTAACCAAAATTAATCAGTTTAATAGTCCACTCACTCACTTTGCTTTGTTTTTAGACTATACCTATATGAATTCTGAAGATGTTGTATAAGAATCAAAGTGGAGAAATGTTATGGATGCAAATTATATCCATTGAGAAAGATAATACTTAGGAGTTTTGTGATCTTCCAAAGCATCAAAAAAATTTGTATGAAGTGAGTTTACAAGATAATAATGAAAGAAAATAGAGAAGCTGATAAGCATAAGGTGCAGCTTATATCCAAAGGGTATAAGCAAGAATTTGGAGTTAAATATAAAGAAGTCTTTGCTCCGGTTGAACAACATGATATAATTTGGTTAGTTATTACAAAATCAGGGCAAACTCTTGGCCTATCTTTTAGTTGGATCTAAAATTGACTTTCTTACACAGAAACTTAAAAGAACAAATATTTATCAATCAACCACCTAGTTATACTAAGAGGAGATGAGCATAAAGTATATAAATTTTTAAAAATCCCTTTATAAACTAAAACAAATCCCATGTGTTTGGTATAGTCACATTGAGGCCTTTTTTTTCAAAGATGGCTTTCACAAGTTTCCCTATAAGCACACCCTTTCTATTAAAACAAGAAAAAATGGAGGGAAAATACTTGTTGTCTGCTTATATGTAGATAATCTTATATTTGCTAGAAATGATGCTCTTATGTTTGAAAAGTTTAAAAGGTCCATAGTAGTTGCATTTGAAATGTCTGATCTTAGTAAGATGCATTGTTTCTCAGTCTAGAGGTAGTTTAGTCTAATTTTGAAAAATCAATTTCCAAAAAAGTTAAAATATCAAATTTCCACAAGAATTATACATGAGAAATCTTTGACAGGTTTCAAATGAAAGAATGTAATTATTTAGGTACCCCAGCTGAGTTTGATAGCAGTGAAACAAGGATCATGAAGGGAAGAAGGTGGATAACACATTTTATAAACAAATTATGGGTAGCCGGATGTATTTAACTATAATAAGACTTGACATTATGCACTATGTAGCTCAAATCAGTAAGTATATAGAGAATCTAACAGAGAAGCATCTCTTAGCTACCAAAAGAATCCTTCAGTATTTGTAAGGAACTAAAAATTTTAGCCTACTATAAGAAGGGCATAAGTTTATATCATATCAGATTTACAAGGAGATCAAAATGACAAAATTTAAAAAAAACTTGGAGTTATGTTTTCATGCTAGGCACCAGGAGTTGTTTCTTGGTCATCTAAAATGCAAACAAGTATTACTTTTTCCATTTCCTGGAACTGAATTTGTGACAACAACTTTAGGTGCTTTTCAACCTATTTAGTTAAAGAAAATTCTTAAAGAATTACATTTCAAGCAAAAAGAACCTATTGCAATTTCTTGCGATACTAATTCAATAATAAAATTGGTGAGAAACCTAATTCTATATAGAAGAAACAAATATATAGTTGTGAAGTATCTTTATTTACAAGATCTCAATAATGAAAGAGTGATTGATCTTATGTTCTATAGAAGTGAAGACTAGATTGTTGATATTTTTACTAAACCCCTTAAATTGCCATTATTTTTCAAATTTAGAAGATTGTTTTGTGTTTGTCGAATTTGATAGAAAGCACTTTTGTATGCAAACTGATTTTCTAAATATAAGTTTAAGAGAGGAAATATTGAGTAAAATTTCTTATTCAGCTCTCTTAGTTTATAGGAATTTATAATTCATGTAATTCCTTTTTCAAATTTTTAAAAATTAGTTTTGTTTTTTCTCAATTATATGTATAACCTATATACAGGCTTCTGTCTCGAATGAATAAATTAATTTTTAGTCTAACTCTACTTCTCTTCCTTATCTTACTATGAAACTTTATATTTAGAATTTGGTAAATAATATAAATTCAAGTTGAAGATCAATGATAAATTTGGTTTAACAATTAGAAGTGACAATTGATCATTTCAACATTTAACTTTTATTTTCTTTAAATAATATATATTATTTGTATCATAGAAATAAAACAAACAGGGGCTTTAAGTTATCTGAAAACCATGTTTTTAAATCATTATATACTTTGTAGGTTGCAGAAAGTGGCTTGCTAGATAATATTATAAAAATTTGTTAACATATGTATTAGAAGATATTAGCCAAACCACCATTATCATAACACGCGGGATACTAATGATTAGAGACAAGAAAGTTGAGTTGGTAAATTATGTTATACTTATTGTATAGGTAATGTAATTAATTTACCTAATTAGTTTTGGTTAGTTCTTAAATCTAACTAGTTAGATAGATATTTTTGTGTAGTAGTAACTAGATAAATAGTTATATATTGCTGTGCCAAAATAAGTTCTAAAAACATAGGCTATTCTACTCGCAAGTATATAAGGTAATTGTAGTCGAATTGCCAGGGTCATCTCTCAAGGAGATTAAATTGGTCCACTCAAATTAACTTTGAATAAAAACAAATGCAATCCTAAACACTCTAATCATTGATATGTTGAGAAAAGATTCAAAAGAAATAAAATAAAATAAAATAAAAAGTAAATTAATTTAATTACAGATAAAGAACGATTTGATCAATCGATTAGTGAGAGCACTTGAGAAATTAATTTCACTATTTTAATCTCCTATGTATGACTAAGGCAAATTGATTGAATAATTGTCTTGCTAAAATTAGCAATTAAGTTTTAAAATTGAATCCAATAATAAACTAGATCTAACTTTCCTATTCGATAACTCTATTATCCAAATCAATTATTTAAACTCAACTGATAATTACCCATTTAAGTTAATATATTTCTAATTCATAACTTAAGAGTA
This sequence comes from Erythroxylum minutifolium, assembly GCA_027123815.1. Classification (NCBI taxonomy): domain Eukaryota; kingdom Viridiplantae; phylum Streptophyta; class Magnoliopsida; order Malpighiales; family Erythroxylaceae; genus Erythroxylum; species Erythroxylum minutifolium. Next base: position 1,115,192 of record JAOTJB010000007.1, on the reverse strand, counting down.
TAATGTCTTGTTCTAATATTAAACTTCTTTTCTCGATTCTTTGTCTAATATCAAAATAATGCAAAAGCGGGCTAAACTCTTACATCCAATAAGTTTAAAAATTATAGAAAATAAAAAGAAAATCAAATAGTAATTTAATCTTCCATAATCTATTAAATAAGATCCATTAATTATTAATATAAACAATCAACCCATAATGGAATAAGAATTGTTCATCATTTTCATTAAATTCAATCCCATGTTTAACAATAAGTAGAGAAATAAAAACAATAAATAGAAGAAATAAATTCAGCAAACAGAATGAAGAACACTTGAATGAAGAAGAGTTGGGGTGAATCTCTTGCCCAATGTAATCACCCTCAGGTTTTACACCACTGGCCGCCTTGCTCAAGCTCCTTAGCTTTAGCTCCCGCTTTCTGCCTTTGCTATCTTCTGTTCTTACTCACGCTGACTAGGCTTCTACTCTTTCTTTCTGCCTCTGTTATATTCTATTCTCTCCAAAAAATTTTACGCACGCTAACTTCTCTATCTGTCTTTCTATAAAATTCCTATTTATAGAGAGAATATAAGATTTATTTTGCTGTAATCATATGTGACTCACGTGATTTTTTTAAGTGTAATTTACAAGTCTTGAAAATTTTTTTGCACGATAGTGACAAAGCCTAGCAAAGGTCCATTTCTATTGGTACATATGTTGAGGAGGGAAATACTCCAAAAATGAAGGATAGAGTTTTACCACTAACCGAAATTGATGGTAGGTCAAGTTCTCAAGACCAACCATCTCAAGATGTGAGTCGTCTCACAAATGACATGATTTTTAAAGGGGGTCCAGACGAAAGGGGAGTTTCGTAGAAAAGGAACAACTTGGGAAGGGAAATCATGTAAAGAAGCCATCCACTCGCTTGAAGGATTATGTAACTTATATAATTCAAGTAAATAGCCCTTTTGTGCAATCATCTAAGCCATCACATTCTCCAGGTGTGTCATATTCTTTGGATATTATTTGTCTTATAGTAAGTTTACAACATCGTGGTTTCCTGGCAACTATAATAGTAGGATATGAGCCCACTTTGTTTACTAAAGCCATGAAATATCTTCAATGGCATGCGGCCATAAAGCTTGAAATACAGGCACTACAAGACAGTGGGACTTGGACAATAGTATAATTGCCTTCTAGAAGTCTGCCATTAGATATAAGTGGGTATACAAAATCAAGTATAATTATGATGGAATAGTTGAAAGATATAAGGTACGATTGGTGATCTTGGGCAATTGACAGGTAAAAAGGATCGATTACAATGAAACTTTGGCTCTCGTTGCAAAGATGGTGACGGTTTGAGCCTTTCCGACACTTGCAGCTACTAAAAACTTGGAATTTCATCATATGGACATTCATAATGCCTTCTCACATAGAGATTTGGACGAAGAGGTGTTTATGAAATTGCCACTAAGTTTCTTAGCTTTAGAATAGGGCAAGGTGTGTCGTCTGAAAAAAATCATTTTATAGCTTACGATAGGCTCCTAAATGTTGGTTTTCTAAACTCAATGACACCTTAAAGAAATATGGTTTTTATTAGTCTTATTCTGATTATACTCTGCTCAATTTGTAGAAAGATGGAGTTCATTTACATGTGCTAGTATATGTTGACGATCTTATCATTTTTGGAAATTATGGGACCTTAATAGCAAAATTCAAAGCTTAACTCAGTGATTGTTTCCACATGAAAGATTTGGGAAAGCTAAAATATTTCCTTGGAATAGAGGTGGCTAGAGATCTAAAAGGAATTTTCTTGTGTCAAATGAGGTATGCTTTGTACATCATCTTTACAGCTTGGCTTCTAAGTGCCAAGCTAGCTAGTTTTCCTATTGACCAAAATCATCATTTGACTTGTGCATAAGGAGAACTAAGTAATCCTGAACATTATCATCGTTTGGTAGGAAGATTCATTTGTCTTACTTTTTTCTCGAGCCAAGTTATCTTACTGCATTCACACTCTTACATAATTCATGCAACAACCATGAAATGACCATTGGGATGCAACATTAAGAGTTGTTCGTTATTTAAAGGTGACCCAGGTTGAGGCATCATGTTATAAGTGATTATGATCTTACATTATTTGGCTATTATGATTCTGATTGGGCAAGTTGCCCATTAACCCAACATATGGTAACAAGATATTTTGTACTTATTGGGAATTGACCCATTTCATGAAAAAACTAAAAAACAGCACACTGTTTGACACCCCTCCGCAGAAGCCAAATATAAAGTCATGGCCTCCGCAATGTGTGAGCTTAAGTGGCTCAATGGATTGTTTTCGAGTCTTAGTTTAACATACACAACTCCTATGAGACTATATTGTAATAATCAAGCAACAATGCATATTGCATCTAATCTAGTGTCTCATGAATGCACCAAACACATTGAAGTTAACTGCCACTTTGTTTGTGATAAAATTTAGAAAGGACTGTTTGTCATTGCTTATGTCCACACTTCCAAACAACTAGCTGATAATTTTACAAAGGCATTGGGCAAACAACAATTTATATCTCTACTTCCCAAGTTGGCATTCATAATCCTCATGCTCCAACTTAAGGAGAGTATTAGGTATGAATTTAGGAAATTAAGTATTATTTTTGGTATATATTGTAACCTTTTAATGTGCGAGCGATTTTAAGTAGGTTGAGATTCTCTGTTATCGTCGAGATATTTTCTTAGCTTGTTAAAAAACACTTGTGCGTTTATATGTGAGGCTAGGAGGTCATAGAGAAGACAACCTATTTGCAGAACTTGATATATTAAGTAATAGCACAAAACCTATTTTCAGAACTTGATATATTAAGTAATAGCATAACAAACACTCTGATTATATTAACTCTGAGTCACAATTAAGTAAACTGTTCATTCGTAGGTTTCTACATTATCGAACAATCACCTTACAAAATATGTAAGCAGTGGACTGAATAACTCTCAGAAGTTAGTATACATGCCATCATATTCATAACGATATAAACAATATTGAAATGTAAGAATGTGATTCTAGAAATTCCTCGTCTCCAATTGAGAGAAATCCAGGTTTCGTCTAACCTTTCATATAGCCTAATGATGGGAAAACTCATACCAATTTTCAGGCCTCACCCTTTCGTTCCTGCTGTATATACATTACTAGCTACAATTCTATAGTAGCGGCATCCGTGTCTTCATAGCTCCATTTTCAATTGATTCAAGTGCAAAGATGCTGTGCCACAATAACAATCTCAATGTTAGCCTTGTGATCTCAAGCTTATTCATCTTCAAATATATTTGTAATGTTCCTTACATCATATAAACAACCAGAAATTTTCATTGCAATAGGAAAGAATTCCATATTTCAAAAAGAAGCCAATAATCAAATTTTCTTGGACTATTTTTGTCCAGTTAGTACCATAGTTACAATGAAATACATTTAAAATGCAATAGGTTCAAAACTCAACTGTAGCTTGAAATTTATATGCTAAATTCGCCTGAGGACCACAAAAGATTCGTACGTATATATACACATAGGTACACACATATATATATATTAAGATTGAAAGAATTCTGCAGGGCAATCCTAATTTCCAGTGTCAAGATGCACCATATATAAATTTCAAATAACATAGCACACCACTATTCATTTTAGTTCTTAACAAATAATCAGGAATACAAGAACATAATTTTACAGTTTGCGCATACTTCTTGAATGGAGAAATTATACGAAGTAGTGTGATCTACCTGAATTAGCTGAGGAATCATAACTTAAAAGGGAGTTCTCTGGAGTGACAAATTTATGACCGTCTTCTTCTTCTCTTCCCCAAACTGGGTGGTGGAGCGCATCAAATTGCCATTGTTGTTGATTCTGCTGTCTGTTCCCGTCGACTTGAACTTCTGACCACGTCATTGGCATAATCATGCTGGGGAAGTTACTGTCAATTGGCAGTCCACTCTGAAAATTCAAAGGGATAGTTCAAAGCACTAAACAATAGCTCAAAAATTAGATTCCCAACATTTTTCAAAAAAAATTGAAAACAATCAGATCCCCAAACTTCATGTGGCACATCCCCAACTCTCTCTTTCCCTCTCTCTGGAGGAATTCCATACTGGAAAATATTCACTTCTCATTTGAATTTAACAATCATAGTTTAATTTTCAGGGCCTTGCATAATTACAAAGATTTAATATGCATGCCAGAATACTGAAATCTGGAGAATTTAATGATTGCAATTGTAGGGGCACAGGCACAGTTAAAATCAATGAAGAACAAAAAATGGAGACTTAGCATGCCGCAGTTCAATTGGAAAGGGGAATCAATCGGTAGACAATGAATGACCATTCCAGTAGAACAGTAAAAGAAATTTAGTTGCTTTCTTTCCATATTACATTTTACAAAATGGTTAAGGAAGTAAATGCAGTCAGATGAGAAAAAATATTAAGCAACAAAGCTTATCCTCTAAAAGCAGTGAACTGAAGTGTGTTTCAAGACTCAGTCATTTAGAATTTCTCAAAACTAGCCTTACTGACAAGTAGCTATACAAGGTTGAAACACTTGAACTGGTCTCACGTTGGCATTTACACTATGACACCCTTTGTTTAACAATAGACAGGTACAGTAAGAACAATAACTCACTTCTGCAGCTAATATGGCGTCAAGATTGAAATCAATCCTTGGGTTGACTCCTGCAAGTCTCATTGATAACAACTGAAACCAAAGAAATATTCAACAAGATTAAAATGACAACCCATATGACTCACAAACATAAACTAAAAAACAAAATGAGAGAAGATAAACAATAGATCAATGACCGAAAAGAAAACAAGAAAAGAAACAAGTTACTTCATGAAGGTCAGATTGAACTATGCTCAAGTTAACAATATATTATCTAGCTTCAAAAGGTAAAAATTAATGACTAATATATGGAAATCTGACCTCTACTTTGCGTTGAAGAGACTGTACGTGATTGATTATTTCATCAAGTACCAATGCTGTGCCTGTAATCTGCA
>JAOTJB010000007.1:1042672-1053915 GCA_027123815.1 Erythroxylum minutifolium | reverse complement strand
ATTCATCAATCTGGTAACTTGATCAGTATCTTGTCCGATAACCTATTTAGAGAGTAATGTAGCTTCTTGTGAAGTTATACCACCATATAAAATCTTTTCCAGCATATCAACTAAGGAGTGTGCGTAGGTGAGGGAGTTTATATAGCTAGAGAAATAATTAAAATCCTTTTATTTCAGCTTCCCTTAAGTTATTATGCTTTGTTTGCTGACCAATATGCAGGAAATTCTATTTATATCCTTCCTAACAATTACAAATTTTTGAAAAAATGTGGAACCTCTATCTCCACCTTTCAGCCATTCAACTATTGATCTTTATATCACAAAGAGAAGTCTGCATTTCTTTTGCTTCAAGTATCCTACAATGTGGTTGTTTAGTTAACTCATCCTGAATCAATGCTAAGGCATTTTTTGCAGTTGTAACAAAATGATGAGTGTTTCCAACATTTTCTGACAGGGGTGGATTAGTGAATAGTTGGCTAGTATATATATAACACATTGAAACTACTATACGAAAAGGAATAAGGAATGATTTTATTTTTATCAATAACATATTAAAGAATGAATTGGAACATTTATGAACTATCTATTGTTAATGTTATGATGTGTTTTTTTATAAACACATTTTAGTTAATAGAAAATTATTAGAAAATAGTGAAATCTTTATTTATTTTAATATATGCAATAAAAATAAACTTAGAAAAAAGATAAGTATGAGTTTGTTAGTCCCAAGTTTGTATGAATAGATGCATTTAGCAAAAGGTATGATTTGTCCTCTAAGATTTTTTAAAAGGTTCAACTTGTCCTTGTCGTTATCTATAATACATATTGTTTCCTTAACATTATTGGATGGATCACAGGAACCCATAATGTTTTAAAGTATAAAACATTAGTACTTTAACATTGACCCAATTAATTTTTTGACAAATATATGTTAAATTTTCATTTTATTCTCTTACATGGCATGCTTACATATTGATATAGTGTCTATGTTGGCATTTAAGTTATTTTTAAATATAATAAAATTGGTTAGTTATAATTAAAAATTATTTAGAATTAATTCATCATAGTTAGGTTTTATTTTATTTGATTCATAACTAATCAGTGTTGAAGAAAACTCTAAAATCTTAAAAATCCTAGGGTGGGGATCAAACCTTAATTGCCTTAACCTAAATTCCTAATTTCTTTAATCCATTGGAAGTCAATTCTTTACAAAATTTGTTATATGTACTTTTGGTTTCAATTCTTTACAAAATTTGTTTTATGCCTTGTAAAATGGCAATTAATTGAAAAGTAACATTAGGTTATTCGGAGATAGGAATTTCATATAAGGAAACATTATTCACTGTAATGATCCCAACTTAAAAATATATTAAAATGTGGACTTAGACTATATTATCCTTAGAGAAGTTTGTGAAACATGGATTTTATTTGGCTATAATAATATAGTAAGTGCTTGGTAGTTAATTTTTTGGTATGACCTAAGTTGATAGTTTGAGGAAACTGGAGTCCAACCAAATTGCACTAAATTTGAGTAACTTGTTAGAGGTACGTAATATTACAAATGTGTACTTAGAGCATGTGGATGATTTATCGAAGGTACTACTAATGTTAAATTTGCATGAAATTTGGCATGAACAGATGGATATTGTCATTTTAAGTGACCATATTGATGGCATACATTTTATGAATGAGGTGTAGTATGCAAATGTAAATGTAGATACAAATGTAAATGCAAATGCAAATTCAAGTGGAGTAGAGGAAAGGCTAGATACCAATGTTAATGCAAGTGAAGAGACAAATGCAAAAACTAATACAAATGCATATGTAGATGTAAGTGTCTATATATCTAGGGATGGAGATGTAGGGGAAACTAGTGAAGAGGAAGATGAAGATGGAGATGCAAATGCATATTACGTAAAGGCAAGGATAGATGACAATGTAAATGTAGAAACCAATACAAATGTATATAGAGATGGGGGGAAACAGGTGATGAGGAAGATGGAGATAAATAAGGAAATGATGAGTAACATGATGATATTAATGATAAGTAACATGAGGAAGATTCATATATAGATGATACGTAATGTGAGCAAAAAAGAAAAATTCATGAGGAAGTTACAAATCTAGAGTTTATATTAATGTTAAAGCTTATCATGAAATGTATGTAGATTCATCAAAACTTGAAAATTTCCTGTCCAGTAAGGAGTATCCTAGTGCAGAAGAGCTCGATGTTGCTTTGAGAAGGCTTAGTCAAATGAAAAGACATATTCCTTATATAGACGAATCAAATTGGGTTTTAGGAGTAGTATTTGCAATGTCAAACATTTTAAAGATGTAGCAGTTGACTAGGCAACTACAATAGGCTTTGATTTGAGATTGAAAAATAAAGAGTGAAAAATGATTAGGTATAATTGCTTTCTTGGTTGTCCATTTGAATTATATGCATCACTTGATAGAAATGATAGGTTCTTGAAAATTGAAACATACAATTCAGAGCATAGGTGCAACCCAATAAATCGGCCCCATTTAGTAACTTCAACATACATCTGAGGTTTAAAGGAAAAAAATCCTTGACAAACTAAACATCAAAGTTAGAAAGATGGTTAAAAAATACATAACGAAATTCAATTTGTTTATTGAATCAAGCATGTGTAAATTTTCTAGAAGGAAATTATTAAAAGAAAAGGTAAAGGAAATAATGAGTATATAAAGTTGAAGGGTGATATCATTGAGATAAAGGATAGAAATTTAGGATCCATTATTGAGATACAACTCAAAAAGATTAAAAAGGGAAATAAACTAGTGTTTAAAAAAATTTATGTATGTTTCAATGCAATGAAAAGGGGTGGAACAAGTTAGGACCAATCATTGTTATAGATGGATGCTTGAAGACTAAGTATCAGGTTGGTAGTAGGGCAAAACATTGGAAATGAAGAGAAAGGTAGGGATTATTTTATTTTTTTAACTACATTATATTTAGCAACTAAATCCTTAGTTAGGGTTAGGCTTGCATTACGTTGGATCTTTCAACTATATATGCATCATTAGTTATTGCTTAGGCTAAATTTATTCTCTTTGAGCTTGATTATTAAATTTATGCTTGGCAATCATATATCAATCTTAGGAGATTAAATAAACTACTGAAAGGAGAAATGTATTCCATGTATTCAAAGAATAAACGCTATTGTTTTAGTGATAAAGATATCCTAAAATATTATGATCACTATATATTAACTGTTTTAAATAAATTTTATTAGATTACTTATTAATCTGTAGGTGGTAATTGTTTAATTGGATATACCAATATAACAGTGACAAAGGACATAGATATCTTAGCTAAATTATTATTTTAACCTTGATAGCTAATTTTACTTGAAAGTTAGAATTCCTTATAATTGAACGCTAAAGCCTTAACATTTTATTTATATTTATTTCTTTTTATATTTATTGACTTTTTTTTGAAAAATGGAAAAAAGAAATTAATATAAATACAATGTTAAGCAAGAGCTTAAGGAAATAATAATAAGGAGCTTTTACAAACCAGGAGGCTTAGAATGCTAGAGACACAAATGAAGAAGAAGACCAGTTAACATATGTGATGAGAATTTAAGAGCCAACCACTACTTAGGAAAAGCTCTAAAATAAGTTCTACATAAGCTAAGAATCCTGCATCTTAAATGAACCAGTTCCTTATCACGTTTTGGTTGATCTTTGATATGGAGATCTTAAAAAAAAACATCACTTATCTGATATAGTATATGATATCCTTTATGAAGGATTGGGAATCATTATCTGTATTGGATAAAATTTTATTATTTCTTTCCTTCTAAATTGCATAAAGTAAGTAACTAAAGGCAACTTGAAAAACACTTGTATCTTCCTTAGATTTAAGCTTAATGGTACAAGCCTATGTTATGATTTGTCTCTAACTAGTAGTATCACATTGCAAGTTGCAAAGTTGAATCATTAGTGACCAGGTGGCCATGACAAAATTGCTCTTAAAAAATATGTAGTCCAAGTTCTCAAAATGAATGTTAAAAAGAAGATAAGCTTGACTATTAAATGAGCCAAAGTATAGCTTGTCTTTAGTAATAAGACACTCCTTAATGGCTAGCCAAAGGATAAGGGAAACCTTGGCCAAGTTAGGGAGAGATAATACTAGATGAGCCCAAGGCCTTATAGGAATAGCTTCTTTAAAGCTTTCAATACAAGAGCAACCTAAATTATGTTTCAACCATATTATCTTTTCTTCCCTGCATGAGGTAGGTTGATAGTTAGGCATTGAATTGGTGATGATAGAGTAAGACAACAATAAAGTTGAGATTATGACTATGAGTTATTGCTAATTAAGATTTTAACTTTGGAAGAAGCATGGCTTCAATACATCAAATTTGTGGCATTTGTGAGAAGATGTAAAGGGCCAACGGGGTGCCATAAGTCATACTATAACAAATTTAACCAAGTATAGTTTATCACCTTACTTTAGTTAGTTTAGAAGTTTAGTTACTTTTTATAAAATTTTGTTTAATTTAATTTCACATAAACTTAGTAATTGAATTAGTATTTAATGGAATGAAAATTTGGAACACTCCAAGTTTAAATTTACTATATTCGATTACATGTACTTGTAGATTTGAATGATCAATTGATAAAATCACACTAATTTGTAAGTGCAGTATTGAACTAAGTAAAGAGATACAAATATTAATTTAGTAGCTTATGTATTTTCTTTCAGAAACTATCGTGTATGGCTTATATATATGGACATGGAATTTTGGATTGTTTCAAAAAGAACATAAATGTTTTTTAAAAGTCTTTGGGAAAATGCATAAATGCTTTTTAAAAGTCTTTGGGAAAATGCAGTTTGACATATGATCGTAGGGCAATCTGTACTCTTCTTTAGAAAGCTGAGGTAAAGATATGAGTTAGAATATAGGTATGTTAGAGCTTGTGTACATGTTCAGACAGAAATAGCAAGTCATTTAATCTGGAACATAACCATGGTCATAACGAGTTTCCTTATTTGGAAGCACTTTTTTGGTAGATTTCAATTTTCAGAAGGATTGTGGGACGTATTAGAGGAATTTTTAAAATTATATTGGATTTGGAAAGGTGTAAGTTATGTAACATTGTACTTGTTGGAGTTTACATATGAATACACTAATTACAAACCTAAAAAGATAATAGAGGAAATCTATAATCTTTATTAAAGAATTCAATTAAATAATGAAAACTATTGCTCTTAGGCTGTCGAGGATGTAGGCACATAAATTTGGTCAGACCTCATTAAAATCTTATATTTTTTCATTCTTTTATATTGTTAGTGCACATACTTTCTCAACAAGTGATATTAGAGTAGTGTTAAGGCCAAAAATAACTTTATTTGGAAGGTTTGAAGTGGGAAAGTTTAATAGAACTAGAAATTCTGACTATGCAATAGAGAGTGAATGATTCGTTAGTGTTGTAAGGCATATTGAAGGGGTTATGAAAAAATAAGCCAAAAGGTATAAATGCATTTGATTGGTATGAGTTATAGGATTAGTATCTATAATCGTATAATTATTTCTAGCATACAAGGTTATATGGCACGTTATGGATATTATATTGCCTACAAAGATATGGAAGAAGTTGGAGAGTCAATATATGTTGAAATCTCTCAAAAGTGACGTATAGGTCAAAAATCAAGAGTAAAAGGTAGTCTGATGCTATAAATGTGAGCAAATTAGACAATCAAGAGGGATTATCATAAAACAAAGGAGAAAAGAGAGGAAAAAAACAAGTCATTTGTTAAAGTCTGCTAATATAGTGAAGAGTAAGGCTCGAATTGTAGTGATAGAGACATGTTTTTTATTTTAAATAGTCAAATTTAGGACTTATAGATGCTGAATAAGAATGCTCACGTTATATGACACCAAACACGAATTGATTTGTGACATTAGCATCAAATTACTTTGACACTATCCAGTTATGGGATGATAAAGCTCATAAAATTGTTAAAGGAGGATAGGTCAAGACCAAGATGTTTTATAGTGTCATTGTGACGTTAAATGATGTTCGACATATACTAGATTTGAGGAACAACTTGAAGGGTTTCTTACATAAAAATGGTTTTAGTTATTAAAATCAATAAATAAAGCATTAAAATGGTGAACCATGTGATCATTGTGATGATAAGGCTAAGATTGATGAGAAACATCTACAAACTGATAAGAAGAATGATTGTAGGTGAATAAGTTGCAGCCTATAGATTCAGAAGAAAATAATATTTCATTATAACATATGCAACTGGGTCGTTTTAGTGAGCAAGGGATGATAAAACTTTATAAGGAGAGCTTACTGAAGGGTTCAACATTGAAAGTTAGATTTTTTATAATTTTCATTCACTTTGTGAAAAGCCTGGGGTAATCTTTAAGGATTTGGTGTTTGATGAGCAATATACGTTGACACAAACATATAGATTAGATGCCCCAAATTTAGCAAAAAGTAGTATTTAGTTTAGGAGATAGAACAATAATGTCAAGAGAAGAGCATCAATATAATATAACCACGAATAAAGCAACACGTTTTATTAAGTAGCTAAATAAATATGGTTGGGAAAAATTAATCATATGCTGTTACCATTAGCAATGGAGATCTAACTAAGGCTAGCCCAACTTAATTTTTTGTGGCCAAAACTTGACACAAAGTTTGAGCAGTCCAGGATCCGATCTAACCAAGGTTAAAATAAGGTCATTTTGACATTATTAAATAAAACAACGTCGTTTTGTTTAAATTGGTTCAATTTGTTTGATTGGACTAACCCGAATCGACTCTCACAAGCTTGAGATTGAGGCATCTCAAACTTAACCTGTTGATTTTAGGCCTGGTTAATCCATTCTTTTCATCCTTGGATCCAACTACTCTTTAGGAGGCTATAGATAATCATGAGAAGGATAAATGGGAAGGTGCTTTGGTAGATAAAGTGAGATTTCATAACAACTAGGGAGTTGAACGCATCTCAAGAGATCATTAGGAATGGAAATTGACCGAGCTAAACTTGGGTCACCTATGATCTAAGTCTAGCTTGAAATTTTTTTAAAGCCCGTGCTCAGTCGAAAGCTTAATCGAGTCTAGTCAACTTGGACTAATTTTAAGCCTAATTAGGCTTTAATTAGAATAAAGCCCAATCAAACTGAGTCAAGTCTAATTAGTTCGAGTTAGGCCTAAAAGTCCAACCTTTTAGAAAAATATCAAATGGTCTAAAGTCCATTGAAACCCGCTCAAGCCCAAAAGCTTAACTATTTTAAAAAAATATGTTAAATGTTCTAAAGCTTAATTAGGCAAGTCAAGCCCAAAACTCAAACTCTTTGGAAGATTTGTGATTCAAACAAAGACTCAAATGCTTTATTTAGAATCACCTTCCTCCAACTTTTCTTTTCATTTTCAATATGATAATTAGGAACCAAAAAACGAGGAGGAGAAGATGATTTTATAAATAAAGTATTTGGGTCTTTGTCTTAATTAAAAATCTCTTTTAAGATAAATTTGACTAGTCAGACTTTGAACTCCTTATCATAAATGTCCTTTATTATTAAGTAAATGATATAGTTTTGTCTAACGATAAAACAACATTATTTTAGTTTTAGTTAGGGTTCAAGTCCAACGGGTCAGACTGTTAAGTCCACACATGAATCCGACCTATAATTCAAAAATTTTTATAAATAAAAGCTTAAGCCTGACCTAAAGCCTAGTTAACTTCGGCTAACCAAGTTAGGTCAGGCTGAGTTGGGTTCAAATTATTTTGCTATTTTTATAGATCTTTTGGAAAAGGTTCACATTTCAAAAAATTCAAGCGACATATTAACAAGGTCATTATTTATGAATAAGTTTTAAGCATAACTTAGTTAATTCATGCGTGCATTAGAGTTGGTGTTTATGAAATACAAGGGAACTATGCCATATTTAGTGTATGAACTTTGCCATATTGAGTACCTAAAACAGCTATTTTAAGAATCAAGATATATTCTAATTAAAAGTAATTGCCTTTTTCCAATTCGTTAACTCTCTTCGAGTAAAACCTTGTGCAATATCTATTATTTTAAATGTAATTTAAAAGATTTTTAAATTTGATAACCGCAAATGTTTTAAATACAGTTCAACTCGTTAAGTCGTCAACTTGCTCGTAATTAAGATCATATCTGAATATTGGATAACCGAAAGTTGTAATAAAAGAAGTTATTGGGATATTAAATTTGTCGGACCACAAGAGATTTTGCCCCAACCCCAAAATCCCCGCAATAAATCCCATGACCAGGACTAGGATAGGAGAATGTCCACCCTGCGGGGGCTCACTCAACGTGCCATCCACGTGACATGGGCCTCCTCCTTCCTCCTACCTCTTTTGATAAAAAAAAAATCGATGACTTTTCAGAAGGAGAAATTTCCTGGAATGACGAAAGAAAGCCACAGGCCCCTCTCTTTATCTCCCTGTACCCTATAAGATAGGGACACGTTTCTAATTGGGATTTGATGGTCAGAAGAATGGGGTCCGTACGAGAAGAGAAGTCATTTTCCCACCCTCCCATCGCCTTCCAAGTTGTTGGATACTCATGGACCTCCTGCCTAGAAGTGCATTTTTCATTTAGATAGTCGCAGAAGACAATCCAATCCTATTCGCCAAGTGGAGCTTACGTGAAGTGGGTTATTGTGCATCAAATCCTGGCAATCAAGACTCTAGGACAGGGTCTGTGTTGCTGTTGCTGATATTTGGCACGTGGGTCCGAGATTCAATTATTAGCAACTTTGTAATTGTACAAACAAAGGCAAGCTGTTCTCAAGCTGCCTGTAATATGTCGGGTCTGGCGAATTGTCTGAAACAGGGCAGTTGAAGGAGGCTTTCAATAGGCCCCTTCGTCGCTTTCTTAGCCTAATTCATGGAAAGGGAAGTTTTAATGGTGGACTGTGAATTATAATTCTTGCATCTCAAGCTAACCGGCTAGAATACACATCAAGACGGTAGTGCTTAGGATGCCATTTGTCCAGCCATAAGAGTGTAGATCCTCTATTACCAATAGTACAAAGAAAGCGTCGTGTTTCCAAGAAGCTTGAGAAGGAATGTTAGTCTTCCAATGCGAGCACACAGATTCAATCTCTATCATTGAACATCTTTAAACTTATCTAGGAGGAGGACAAATGAATGCCTAGCTAGGGCCCCTTTGTTTTTTAGTTAAAAAAACTAACTAATGACGTTGCTACCTTAGATATAGAGATTGAAGAGTTTTCTGACCATCGCCATGTTCAATGATTTGTTCTAACTATCTATTTTCTTTCTCTGATATTATGTTAATTTATCCGTTTTTTCTAAAATCAGTTGGTCTGGAAGTTCAATCTAATCCCATGTTATCGTAACAAATGGGTAATGAAAAGAGTTTTGCTCCCTTTTAAAGAAAATAATATTACCTATCTGGTGTATCTATTATTTTATAACGCTTCTTATGCTAAAAGATTGCATTTTCAAATCCTTTCATCACGTTGCAAACTTCAATCTTATTAACTACATTTCATGCATGAATAAGGATTCGATTAACATTAGAGATGATGTAAAATTTAGAGAACATGCAAAGCACTAGCCCATCGTAAATACTTGATTCAATTATTTTTTAAAAATTTAAATGAAATTAAAACTAAAATAATCAACTCTTACAAGGATACAAGCAAGAAGATGGATATAAGAAACAAGCCAATCTCGAAATCTATCTAATCAGAAACTATAAATTACTGATGGATAGCTAACAAGGACAATGTATTGAATTTAGTTTTCAATAATACAAAGTAGTCTCTAGCATATGAAATAGTCTCTCTATTAGTTAAGAATAAGATTTTGTACTTCTGGACTTCCTTAAACCTCATGTCTCGACAAGAATTATGCTGAGATGTTATTGTTATTGTTGTAGTCTCCAACACATACTCAGGGGGCAATGACAAAGGGACCATCTTTGAATCCATTGAAATTATGCAATAGAATCTTAGAAGATCTTTTATAGTTCTCAAGAATACTCAGGCAAGTTCCATCTAAATTTTGTAACATTTGTAGTAGTTGCACTTGCTTTACTATAAAAGGTAGCTTCCCTTATCTATAATAAATTTTTATATCAAAACTTAAAACTCTCATTAGACATAAAAATTTGAAGGATAACAGGAAGAATTTCCCAAATGCTAATTTGGATTTTTAAATGCATCAATTACAAACAAAGTAGATCCTTAATGCTTATCTTATTTATAAATTTCCATCTTTGTTTTTCTGATATGCATTTACTTGATTGGTTACAATTTGTCTGTTCGTAATATTCTATTTACAAAAGCTATAAAAGGAAAATAAAAGGCATAGATGATCTTTTCTCATAAAAAAGGAAAACTCAACATGAATGTCCTTCCTCAGTATAACATTTTCGATTAGTATTTCACATTAGCCACATTTTCTCAAATGCTATGGCTTACTTCTATTTTTGTTTCAACATGCATTATGTTCTGCACACTTGAGAATGGAAAAAAAAGCAAAAGGTAGCTATTGCATGAAAATGTATGCAATAGACATCTACACTTATCTCCTCTATTAAATAAGGGCTACTTGAAAGCAAGAAGATGGTGGAACAAATTAGAGGTGATAAATTTTGAACATACTATACCATAGTATAATAAGTTCAATATTGTTCATGAGCTTAGCAATCAACTTAATTTTCAGCAATTCCTTGAAGGAACTTTGTGTTCTTATATGGTACTTAAGTAGCCGAAGAGAGAGAAACTAAGAAACTCACCTTCCTGAGCCTACCAATCACAAAAAAAAACTTGGGTGGCCATTTACATTACAATGGGAATATGCTTGTCCCCTAATTAAAAGAATAGTTGATGCAAGGACCTTATTACTCTTTCCAAAGTTAACCAATCTAACTAAACCCATATATCTATCAAGTCTTAGTAATGGGTAGTTAAAGAATTATTTTATGATTTCTCCTAGCATTACGTACTGCTTAAGATGATTATAAAACTTAAAGGATGAATTGCAACGTCTTCATAACAGAAGAAAGAAGCTATATTCTAAAAAAAATATAGAAAATAGTGTCACCAAAGAAATCTTACCCAGTAATTGGGAAGAGAATGGAGCCATAAAAGAGCAACATGAGGAGAGGCAAACACGAGGGGAGTCAAAGGGCAGTAAGGCCAGGAAACTTGGGCAAAGGTAACATAAATGCAGTAAAGAGGACTGA
>JAOTJB010000007.1:1032214-1042572 GCA_027123815.1 Erythroxylum minutifolium | reverse complement strand
TTTATGATTGATTAAAAAAGAAGTGATGCATTTGATGCAAATTTCTTCTTTCCTTTGAGATTAACCGAAATTGAGAGGGTGTAAGACAGGGTTCTTGGATTATTTTGACTCTCTCTTTCTCCTATCTTGCATGGTGATCCGCAAATTACATGAGAGTGTCTTATTTTTGGTTACTTTCTTCTAAACTAATTGAATTATGAAGGGAGCTTTACATAATTGAAGTCGTATAACTGCACCAATGATTGCTCTAGGGGCTTATAGACCATAGCAATAAAGATATGGCTTTTGCTCCTACTAATTGATAGTCCAGAGATCTCAGAGAATTGTTGAAGGCAATTTAATAATAATTACACTGATTCTTTATCAACTCCATATACAAGAAATAAGTCATCTATAAGTGAGAGGTTAAAGATCCTAACTCTATTATATTTGTAAAGGAATTTAAAAGTTTTCCTTTAAAAAATGTTAAAGGAGATCATTCCAATAAGCATCTCTGTAGCTAAAGTATGTAAAGAGATAATAGATCTCCTTGTATTATCTCTTTATCTCTTTTGAATATGTTAGGAGCCTCTTTATTTGTAATCACAATGAATGATGAAGTGGATATGCATTTAAGTACCAAGTTGATGATATCTACAATGTGTGAATAATGAATCTCTAATTGAGCGTATGAAAAACTTTAGAGAAGTCGTATGTAAGGGGATAAAAGATCTCCTTGTCTGATCCCTTTAGCCCCTTTGAACTTGTGAGGAGCCTCTCTATTTATAACCACAATGAATGATGAGGTGGATATGCATTGAAGTACCCAGTTAATGAAGATTTGAGGGACCCGAAAGATCTGCAAGGTGTGAAGAATGCATCTCCAATTGAGGGTATAAAAAGCTTTAGAGAAGTCTATCTTTATAGACCAACTTTTGATTAATTTCTTGAAATTCCTTAAAACTTTCTTATGCTATCAAGAGGTTATCTCCTATATTACAACCTGAAATGAAAGTAGATTAAGATATTTTGATTACTGCATTCATTAGGGTCTTTAGTCTCAAAGCTAACATTTTAGAAATAATTTTGTAGAGGATGCTGTAATATGATACAGGTCTGAAGTCTTTGAAGGATGAGGTAATGGGAATTTTAGGAATTAAGCAACGAAAAATTTTGTTTAATTTTTTGAGTAAGGTTCTTGAGCTAAAGAAATTCTTTGATTACCTACAAACATGAGGTAAGAATACGTTCAAGGACCTTTGGGATGAAATGGGCATTAATTCCATGAGGTCCTAAAGCTTTGTCTGGATTGAGACTAAAGAGAGAATTCCTAATCTCGAAGTTGGATACAAGTTTAGATAGTAGATGAATATGAGATTGATTAAGAGAAGGGGAAATGCGTTTGGTCAAAGCAGTGATTGCTATTATGATCTAGGATACCAGAAATTTTAGATAGACCTAGAGAAAAAGGTTGAGTTGTAATCCACCTCCTTAAGCTAAGAAATTCTAGCTTTCTATCCTAGTAAAAAGTTATGAGTTTCTAGAGAAAGAGATAGGAATTAAGTTTGGATATTTTTCACTTTGTTATAGGTCACCATCTAGAGGATTATGATATAAAGCACCCTAAGCAGACATGAGTTTCTACCTAGTTCTTTCAATTTACTTAAGCAAGTCTTTCTTGAAATGATCCCTATAAAACTTCTTTAATTCCTCATTTATTATCTTTAATATAATAAGAAGTATAAAGGCTTCAAATGCTTCCACTAGATTATCTAGTCCCTTAGTAACCAGATTCTCATATCCCTCTATATTAGTGAGGAAGTTAAAGAAGCTAAAAGGTGCTATAAGCTTCCTTACATGAGTGTCCTATCTGATCTCAAAAGGAGAGAGTTCTAAAATTCTACAAGGGTTGAATAAACGCAAGTTGTTATGGATTTTTTCTATTCATTTAGAGTTAACTAGGTTATATCAAGTTTTTTCCTTATAAGGTATTGTTAGGCTTAGCATATATGCCCAAGCTAAGCCTAGTTTGATCGGGCTTTGGGTTAGGCTTAGGCTTTTTTTATAAAAATTTTAAGCTTCAAGTTAGGCTAAGCTTATACTATAAAACAACTATTTTTATAATGTAAAACAATGTAGGTAGAAAAAATTTGTTGTTTTACATTCTAAAGCTATTATTTTTATATCATATAAAGCGATGTAAGCCTGTGTTCTTCACTTATTCTATTCTTTATTCCTCTATGTGTTCTAGTTTTGTGTTACGTCCTTCTTATTTGCATTTCTACTGCCCCACTATGTTCTAGATTTTGCCCCTCACTACTATCCCACTTTGTCTCTATCTCTCCTCACAAGTCATGTCTTCCTCTTCTTGAGTTATGATTACTCCCTTTTCCTAATAAGATTTTGTGTATTTAATAATTCTATAAAATTCATTGATGTCTATTTCCTTTGTTATGGCAATAGACGTGATGATTGTTTACCAATCACTAATATATCTTGTATGAAAGGTGATTACTCTAACATTGAATTAGCATCCAAATTCCCCCAAAAAAATTTGAAGTTATGTATCTTAATTTATCTTTTGATGACCCAGAGTCTATGATGATCCTAGAGAACTCTATAAGTATGTTATACCTTGTTTTTGATATTCTGATACTTCTAAATTATATCACCATTATAATTTCTCAACCCTTCAGCCTATTAGATCTATAATTTTTATTTCAATAAAGAGTTTTGAGCATTCAAGGCTTGAATGCAGAAACTTAGGGCTTGTTTTTCTTGTGTTTCCTTTAGATAATCATCAAGGTTTAAATTAAGTTCACCTTGCATTTGGATTTTTGATAAGTGTTACTTTAGTTCTCTAATTAATATTATTGATTATAGTTTGATTAAGATTTCCTTATTTCTTTTTCATAGCTTCGAAATTTTTTCATAATTTGTAAGCTTCAAATCCTTGTATGTTCTCCTCCATTCCCCTTTTTCTATAGCTTCATTATATCCCTCTAACTTTATCAGGTAGCTTTTAAACCTAAGTGGAGTTCTCCTCTTCTTTACCTACAATTAAGTTTGTAAATGATTTCCATATACATTTTTTTGTAAAAAAAAGTTTACATTCTCTATGATGGAGTAATTCCTTTCAAGTTCATTTAAGTCAATCCCTTATAATGGAAAATGTTTCCAAAATGAAGGAATTGTTCTTACCAATCGATCATATGATCATAAGCTTACCTATTTTACATAACTTTGCCTCATTAATAAGCTCAACCTTGCACAAACTTTCCACCACCTTATTTAACCTCTCCATATTGTACTTGAACTTGAATTCATTCATTAAGTGAAAGAATTGCATATATTTCTTTAAATACCTAAGTTTGAATATAGCGATTAAATGATATCCCAAGGAAAGGTTTTCGTATTACTTCCACTGCCTCTAAAAAGATATGATACCACTTAATTGATTCAATTATGAATAAGTGTGAGGGCCATAATATGATACCAGATAATTGATTCAATTATGTGAATATTGATGCATAGTCACAAAAATTCTGAATTGACATAATATAAATAGTTTGAAACTTTGAATGTTATAAGATCCATGATTAAGTTTATACATGAGTTTGAAATATAGACATATGGATAGCTAACAATCATAATATAATTAGTTTGAAACTGTGAATGTTGTAAGATCCATGATTAATTTGATGCATGAGTTTGAAATATATATATGTACATGATAACTTATATAGTCATATATGTTGATTATTTTAGATGGATATGCATATTCATTCAGTAGAGAGTTCTAATCTAGTAATAGAGAGTATACCATTAGATACTTTTAATCTAATACTAAGTGAAGAAATAAGTCATGTTAAAGGAGCAGGTTTATTGAGAAGTGAAGTTTGGAATCACTTAAAAAACTAGATCAGTGGACATAATAGAGAAGGCCAGTCTTAGCCAAGAGTTCAAAAGATGGAACCTTTAATTTAAAGAGATATTTGGAGTCATGTAATAGAAAGAAGCTCGTATCAGGAGTCAAACATTTTTTATCCCTAACCTAATGAGAAGGAAGAATGAAATGTTTACTACAGATTAGAATAGCAATAGATCAAAGTTTTGCTAGCTAATATGATCATTGGTGTTAAATATCCACTCTTTATAGTCAATAGTAAAAGAATTATGTTGTTGCTCACCTCACTCTAACTAACCTTTAAAATCCCCACTCATAATACCATACATAAAGAAAAATTTCAAGATATACAAAGATCAAAAGAAAGAATATCAAAGGCATTTTCAATTATAAAAGGATAGTTTGCCATCACATCAAACATGTTTACAAATGATAATCAGAAGGGTTTTATGGAGGTGATGACACACTATATTGAAAATGAACGAACTCTCCGTAATAGACTACTGAGGTAAATTATATTTTTAAGTATTGTTATCATTTATTTTTTAATTATCTTATGATTGGTATATGTTTATATTCGTAAGTGATAGGTTTATTTATATGCCAGCACCACATATAAGCAAAAGATTGACAACTGTGTTGGTCAAGTGTTTAATGGATTGGAATATTGACACCAAACTGTCTACTATGGCACTCAACAATTGTAGCAAAAATGATGCGACGATAGAAAAGTTTAAGAGTAATTTATAATTAGGAGTTTGTTGGTTAAAAGGAGGTTGTTCTATACACATTGCTTTACACATATTTTGAATTTGATTGTTAATGAAGGGTTAGAGGTGATAAAGGAAGCGGTAGAGTTAATCCATGATAATGTAGTATATTGGTGTGTAACACCTAAAAAATTTGAAAATTTTGAAGAAATTGCACGACAACAATGTATTTCGTACATAAAGAAGTTGGTATTAGATTATTTTACCGAATGAAATTTAACTTTCAAAATGCTGGATTTGGTAACCCAGTATGTTGAGGTGTTCACCAGGTTGAGATAAAGATATTCTTAGTATACTTTCCTACGTATAAAAGAGAAATTGGAGTTGACAAAAGTACTTTGAGTGAATTTGAAGATATTTTATACTACTACTAAGTTGTTATTAGGAATAAAATATCAAACTTCTCATAGTTACTTTAGCAATATATGCAAGATTAAGAAAGCTTTATCTGATTAGATATTTGATTCCAATGAGGTGATTCAGGTTATGGTAGAGCAGATGACGGAGGAGCTCAAAATTTATTTGTATATGGTAGGACATACTATGGCTATCATTGCTGTGTTGGACTTAAAATACAAGATGGAGGGGGTTAATTTTTATTATGTCATATTGTACAGTGATCAGGCTCAAAAGATGTTGATTTTATTAAACAACTCTGGAATGAGTTTTCTAATAATTATAAACTAAGATTGAACAAAAATTAGGATCATAGTAGTTAAGCTCCAGGTTCAGGTTTAGGTTCAGGTTCTTTTAAAACCAATGTGAAACCCTTATTTGCAACATTCATAAAAGAAAAAAAGGCTATGACTTTTTACAATATGATGGAGTTAGATAAATATTTGATGACAAATTGTACGACCGAAGTTAAAGGTGTAGAGTTTGATGTATTACTATAGTGGAAGAATCATATAAATGAATTTTCAATCATTTAAGCAATTGCATGATATCTTTTATCAATTCCAACATCTAATTTTGCTTCAAAGTTTGCTTTTAGTACTGATATTCAGGTTATTGACCTCAATGTGCTTAACTTTGTCCTAATAATATGGAAGCCTTTATGTGTGCCCAAAGTTGGTTATATGATAAAGATATCGATGGTAAAGTATCTTCTTTACAATATATAAATTTTGTCTATTTTTCTTTATAATATTATCTTATCTTATATTTTTTATATTAATACAGGTATTGGTACGGAGGAGACCAATCATTTAACTAAATTTTTTTGAAAAATATGCGATGATGAAGGTATATTTAATTATTTATTATAATATGTTTATTATTTATTTAATACAATTATTACATTATTTGGTATAATTTACATAATAATTTTTCTAAATACAATGAAATAATGCAAACAATTGACAATTTTGGTTATAACGATTAGCTATCTCCTTTCCTCTACTGCGGGTTTATTATCTTTAATATTTTTTTGAGGATTTACTTATTTTTCAAGTGATTGCTTTGGTTTTTATAATTAAAGATATAATTATTTAATTTTGTGTTTTTATATGGTTCTAAACTATTGTTTCTGCCTTACTCAACTTCAATATTTACTCTCTACTTTCCAACAATCTAGGTATAATTGATAATTTCATCTTGATTATTTGTAGATTGTTTCATTGCAAAATTTGGATAATATTTCCATAGTATTGCTATTTTATTTGTTGTTTAAGTAGACTTTTAAATTTATAGTATTCATCGTATGTTTTCTTAGATTGTATAACTAGCAAAAGAAATTTAAATTCCAAAATAATATCAAAACATAAAAAACATATGTTTTAGATCATTTATATGGATGGATATTTATTATTTATTTCAATGTGTTAATTAAATAAATGTAGCGTTTCTTGTATACCTTATCTTTGTTAATTTTCTTTTATAATGGTTTTTTGAACTTATTCATTTCAACATTATATACATTTAATATATACAATTTTTTAAAAATATATTTTATCAAGAAGTTATGAATTATGTTAATTAAATGAATATGAAGTTCTCAAATACCTTTTTTTGTTTACTTTCTTTTATAATTTATTATTAACTTATTCATTTCAAATTTTTATATACATTTAATATATAAAATTTTTAAAAACTCATTTTTATTAAGTAGTTACGAATTATGTTAATTAAATGAATGTAACATTTCTCATATACCATTTTTTGTTCACTTTCTTTTAAAACAAATTTAATTTAAACTTATTTATTTCACAATTTTATGTCCACTAAATATATACAATTTTTTAAATATAAATTTTAAACAATCTATTTTTAAAGTTAAAAATTTTTAAAAAGATTAAGCACGAGCCAGATTAGGCTTTGGATCAAGCCCTAGGCTCCTAACCTTGCTTGAAGCTTGATAGGGTTAGGTCCGAGCCTAAGATCTACCATTCTAACTAAACTCGGGCCAAGTATGGTTAGTAATAGGTTAGTACACTCCAAGGACCTTAATGTTTTTAGCTAAATCTTGAATATATTTTTTTAACTATCTTCTCTAAAAATGAAAAGTTGGAAGTATACACAAATGTGTGGATTTTTTCTTGAAGTAGATAGGAATAAGCCTTTATATGAAGAAATTGATTAGATTGTTTTGTGGTTAGTACTTCAAAAGGTTTTGGGTTGTAATCTATGATGTTTATCTCCAGGTGATGATGTACATAGTTAGATAATATCTTCCATTTCCTTCCAATAAACTAGAAAACTTTGCTCAAAATTGTCTCATTGATCTTAATTTCTTGCAAGCCAATTAGAAAGTTTTTTCTTTCCTTTAAGAAGTCATTCATGATTTATTGTTTCTTAGGGAAAGTCAAGCCCTTCTATTCCATACAATAATCATAGCTTAGTACCGATTATTAAGTCCTTAACTTTTTGTTTACAATAGATTATACTTTAATAGGACTTTAGTTTCTAATATGGGAATCTCTCTAGGTAAATCTTCAATTGGATATTGAGGGTCTTTAGAGACTAGGGGACTAGAATGTATAATGGGGGAGTTGGTAATATCAGGAGAAGTTGGGGGAGGGGGGTTGGGGGGTTATAGATGATCTGAGGTTTTGAAGAAGTGGGATTTTGAATGAGGGAGGATTGATTGGAATGACGGTTGAAGGAGGTTGAGTTTGGGAGGGGTCTTTTGAGACTTAAGGTGCGTCAATTTTGGCTTTAAGATTCCAAATTTTAGTCTGAGGTGGTTGGTCAAGTTTCTAGGGGTAAGGTATTAAAATTTTAGTTGGGGAGAGTTCACCTTCATCACTTAGATTAAGTACCTTAAGAGAATCATGAAGGTTTGTTAGCTTATCAACTTTAACACATATTTTTACAAAGCTAACTCTCCTCATCCCTACAGTTTAATCATCCAATCTAAGTGGTTTTTCAATAGCACTCACAAGGTAACTTAGCCTTATTGTAGTTTGATATTTTAAAGGGATGTCGTTAAAATATATCCAAAGGGGAATAGGCTTAAAGGATGCCTTATTTATGGACATACCTGGTCTCCATTTTTTAATGAACATTGGCTTTCCTCTCTAATGTCGTGGTCCATTTTCTATAATATATTTCAATCCAGTAGTGTACTTAAACTTAAAGAGAAATATTCTTCTTCTATAACTAATACCTACTCCAACCTATGCTTAGACCATAATGCTTCAGCCCATATCTAATAGAAGGAAAAGGAGGTCATTTATCCCTAAAAAAACCCACGACGGTGGTGCTCCACTTAGCTACCCCAGTTTGGAGCATCTCTATTACAGGGGATATTATAGAGGAAGGGGATTTAATAAGTGCTTGGTTGACTATATATTTTTTAGCTAATGCTTAATGATTAATATTATGTTATGCTTAAGATACTTATTTTGGTTCATATTGTGTTTTAGGTACAAGTTGGTGGAATAAGATTCAAAATGAGCTAAAAACATATCCTTAGAGTCGTTCTCTTAATGTTTGATCTTATTTGCTTGCGCTAAAGTAAGAAATAGATGAACTAGGGTGAAGATGTGACAAAGAATATAAAAATTGAAGTTTTTGCAACTTAAACAGTTGTGTATGAGACTGTGTAACTCAGTGGAAGTGCATAAGAGTGCAAAGATGCAATTTTAGGCACCTCTACATCCAACATGGCTGTTTATGGACTTACACAACCATATAAGTGAGCTACGTAGCTTTATAAGTGACCGTGTAGCTCATTGTGAATGTGTAAATTCACAATTCTTACAATTTTCATAAACAAGGTCACCTACATACCCATGTATCTAATCGTGTACAGTGGAAAAACCTTAATGTTTACTGTAAGAGTGCATTTAAGATGCCAAATACAGGAATGAAGAGTTTAGAGGCATGAAAGGGAACATATTTCTCTCTTTAGAGAGCTATGAGGAGCTATACTTTATTCTTCTGGTTTGATATCGAGGCTAACAAACATGTTTGGGCATTTCTTAATCTATTAATTTTGTTCTCACTCTGTTTTGGAATTGATTTTTTTATTTTATGATTAATGTTTTGGGATTTATGTATGCATGATTAATGCTGTCACTCTGAAATAGACGATTCATGTATAAACTCATAGCTAAAATCTAGATTTCAATAAATAATTGTTGTAACTCTAATTCACTTATGGTAAACTAATGTTCATGCATAATTAAAGATAACATAACATAGGTTAAATGATTCGAGCTTATTTGGTTGTTATGTAAATTAATTTGTTTTCCTATTGCATAATTCGATTTTCACATTAAATTTAAAGAACTTATTTTAGGTTGTCTAATAATTGGATATAATTAAAGTGCTTATTTAATTAGATACAACCTAAGAAAAATTAGGATTAACAGAGCTTTTTGTTAATCTATGGTTAATTGTTTCAAAGAGAGGTCCAAGAACAACATGACTATTAATTGTGGTCACTCATGTGAAGGTTAAGATTAAACCAAAAATTGGATTTGAAACCCATTTGTTAATTTTATCACTTTAGTATTGTTAGATTTGATTTATTTTTAATAGTTTAGTTTTACTTTATTTTGTTAACCAAATTCAACCTAAACATTGATTCATTCATTACAAAAGCTAGACACAAACTCTCTGGAGATACAATCTGTGCTCACCACTACTACAAATTTAGTTGTACATAGTTAGGTTTTATTTTCTGGTATGATTGACATGTATCAAGAATTTTGGCATTGTTTTATGAGAGTGAAGTGATTTAGTTTTTTTGGTTTTAATTGGTGTTCTGTATGTATATTTGTTTATAATTAGTTTTTACAGTTATTTCTCAATCTTTTCATGTTTGTTAGTGTTTATGTATGGTAGCAATGAGATCTCCTCACCAAAAACCTAAATAATTTGATCCTAAGATAGAAAGGATATTACGAAGGTTGCAAAGGGAAAAATAACAATTTTAAGAATACAAAAAATACTTAAATTTAAAGAAACCATGGCTAATCCAAAAACTCTAAGAGAGTTAACTGCCCCAGATTTGACTCAAAAGCCTTTATGCATCACTTTTCCAAATTTTACTGAACATGTTACTTTTGAGCTTAAGTCTCGCTTAATCCATATTTTGCCTAAAGTTTATAGTTTTGAAGGTGAGAATGCTTATAAGTATCTCAAAGAGCTCGATGTAATATGTTTTAGTATGAAACCTGTAACACCCCATTACCCTAGGGTACGCATCGGGACGCCCGTAGGTCATTCCGATACATATCCTAAGATAAGGGAGC
>JAOTJB010000007.1:1017096-1032114 GCA_027123815.1 Erythroxylum minutifolium | reverse complement strand
GCAAGAATTCACTAATTATTATTCATATGCATATATGAATGCATGCATATGTCACTATACATTTATACACTCCTAAATATGGCAATTTACCAATATACCCTTCCTATTGGTGAGGGGATGTTACAAAACCTCCAGGGGTAACACAAGAGCAAATTATTTTTAGAGCCTTTTCATTTTTATTGAAGAATACAAAAAAGTACTGGCCTTTTAATTTGCCTTCAAGGAGAGTTAGCACATGTATCAAAATGAAGAGACTATTTTTAGAGAAATACTTTTCAACATTAAAGACAACCAACATAAGGAAAAATATTTTTGGGATAAAGCAATATCATGGAGAATCCCTTTATGAGTATTGGGATGCTTCAAGAAGTTTGTGCCGGCTGCCCTCACCATAATATCACTTAACAACTCCTCATCTAATACTTCTACAAAGGACTATTGCTGATGGATAGGAGCTTAGTAGATGTAGTAAGTGGTGGAGCACTGGGTGAAAAGACTCCCATAGATGCTAGAATTTTAATTGAACGTATATCAGCTAATACTTAATAATTTGACATTCATAACAATGTTCGTCAGGTAAATGAGGTAAACAATTCATCTATAGAACATCATTTAGATAAACTAGCATCACTTTTTAGGTAAATTACTGTAAGGTAGGTACAGGTAAAATGTTATGGTATATATGTAAATGTGAACAATCCAACAAGTGGGTGTCCAACACTGTAAGATGGAAATATAGAGTACATCAATACTGCAGGGGGAATTTTACCCAATGATACAACCTATATTCCTAAACCTATAACCTAGCTTGGAGAGATTACTTAAACCTAAGTTATTGAGCAAATAGGTAGCAAAACTACTTCCCAAACAGGTCGCAGGATAAACAACAATTTCAACACAAACAACAAGCCTCTTACTCTATCTTAGGTATGTCATTAGAAGATAAAGTTAAGTCCTTTACAACTAACACTTTGCAATTCCAACAGGATATATAGTTGTTTCAGTAGGAGGCCAAATTTATATTTCAGTAAATGAATTCTAGCATTCATAATTGAGAGCACTAGGTGAGCTAAATGGCAGTGACTATCAACCGTTCAAAAGCCCAAAGAGGAGGAAAACTACCATCACCACCTAAGATAAATATAAAGAGTGTTAGAGCAATCACCTTGAGGAGTGGTAGGAAACTTGAGGATCTTAAGAGGGCTACACAAAGGATGGCTAGTGAAGAAGAAATTGAAAAGGAGCTTGAAGGAGAAAGGGGTGTATCATCTAGCTCAAAGGTAAATGCTAATTCCTCATTTATTGCTCAAAATAACCCCCCCACCTTTCCCCAGTAGGCTAGCAACTTCAAATAAGGAGGATAAGGATAAGGAGATCTAGGAGACCTTTTGAAAGTTTAAGGTAAATATGTCATTGTTAGATGTAATCAAGTAAATGATAAGGTATACAAAATTTCTTAGGGAATTATATACCAAAAAGTATAATTTGAGAGGTAATGAAATGTTTAGGATGGGTGAAAATGTTTCTGCAGTCTTTAAAAATAAAATACCTCCTAAGTGTAAGGACCTATATATGTTACTATTCCTTGAAAAAATTGTAACACTAAGATTAAACAATCCATGTTAGATTTAAAAGGATCAATTAACGTTATGCCTTATTCCATGTGTGCTTATTTAAATTTAGGCCCATTAAAAGAAAATAGTATTATCATACAATTGGCTTATTGTACTAATGCTTATCCAGATGGGGTGCTTGAGGATGTTATCTTACTAGGGAGATCATTTCTTAACATGACCCATACTAAGATAGATGTTCACGACAATACCCTCTCGATAAAATTTGATGAGGAAAGTTACTCATTTCAATACTGTTGATGTCAATAAGAAACCACAAAATAACCGTTCTATTTCTGCAATTAATATTATTAACCCTTTAGTATAGAATGATTGTGAGCAGAAGTGGATAGATAAATTGGAATCAGTTTCAATTAAGGAGAAGAACGAAGGTTTCAATGTCTCGAGGAAAAGCTTTATTGTTGGTCAAAAAGTGTTTCTTTATTGTAATGGATACAAAATATTTTCATATAAATTATGTCCTTATTGAGTTGATCCTTTAATGATTTATAATGTCTCTCCTATGGTGCAGCGGAAATTAAGAGTCTAAAAATAGGGAAGATATTGCATGTAAGTGTTCATCGACTCAACTCTTATCCTAAAGAATTTCAAGTGGAGATGTTTAAGCTATAATCCCTAGAGATCAAAATTTTTATCACGTGATGAGGAGAACATGGAGTCAAGCTAACAACCATTGCTTCAGAGGCAACCTAAGGGGACTTTGTTCCTTTCTTTTTAAATTTTCATAATTTTTTGCTTTAAATGTTCTATTTCTCACTTTTATTGTTATACTAGGGACAATGTAAGTTCTAAGCGTGTGGGTGGGGTAATGTTTGTTTTAAGTTCTTTTTGGGTGTTAAAAAATATTATCCCTTTTTCTATTGCCTCTAGGACTATACAATTATAATTTGATTGTAGAATTAACTAAAAAAATTCATGAAAACTTAGGTATGTATTCTTACTTTTGTGATTGGTCAATATATGTTTTCTTTAGAAGAGTAGTAACAAGTAGGTAGCATAAGCCAGTGAGATTTTGAGCCTTTTAGACTAACATATATAAATCAGTATCATTGTCTTTTGTTCATGTATGACCTTCATAACACGTAAATCCCAACTTTGCCTTGATTTTCTATTCAAGACCACACTTTTATAATATGAATTAACGTGAAATGACATAAGCATTCTTTATTTTAAGAGCTACATTGGCAAATAGCCTACTTAATGATATGATTTTTCATTATATGAAACCCTGTTGAGTTTTATTAGGGCTTTTTTTTAATCCTAACCAAATGTCTTATCCAAGCCTTAAGGCTAGTGGAGCATTGAATTGTTGATGTTTGTAGATGCACAAGAGCATAAATGTGAGGGTGTGTTTATATGTAGGTTGTTATAATTGTTGGAATGCAATTTTATCTCTTATCAATGAATTCCATTGTTGATGTAGTTTCTTTCAATTTTTGTCTTGAAAAAGGAAGAAAAATAGAAAAGAAAAGAAAAAAGAGAATAAAAGAAAAAAGTTGTCAAGGAGGAAAATCATTTATTTTGCAAAGTAATTCATGTTAGTTTTTCCTTCTGAAGTTGTATGAAATGGGTGAATTGATTGTGATATAAATAAAGGAGAAGTTGTGAAGGCTCACTCCTTTTGGTTATAATGTATTGTTCATCATTATTTTAATGGGTGATTCCTCTTACTTCCTATTGGCTAATGGACAGCTGATAGATGCATAATTGATCATATTTATACCTTATATTTGATGTATTTTGGCTTGATAAATTATGGTTTTATCCCATATTTGGTACTTAATCCACTCCAAATGTTTTTATAGAGTACAAATGCCTTTATTAACTTAAAGGAGAATAATTCAAAAGAAAAAATGACAAAAAATGAAGTTTCGAAGCACAGAAGGGATGTATGATCATGCATCATCCTATGAACATCTCTCAAGTCATGCAGAGTTGCGATTTTCAGAGATTATGGTTATGCACGGTCATGCATCAGTCCGTGCATCAGTAGAATTTACTATAAAATGACGTTTCGAAGGCAATTAGGGGGAGGATACATACATAGTTGTTCTAAAACTCTCATAGGCAACTCAAAGGGTCATTTTGATCTAGAGAAGTAGAAAACGTGAAGACTTCTTTGCAAGATCCATCGGAATACAAGATCAAACCTCTACCTCATAAGAATATTCAATAAAAGATAAACAGGGAGATTTAGAATTATGAACTCATTGTTTTCAATTCATTTTTCTTTTGGTTTATTTTTGATTTCGTGTTTGATCATAATGTAACTAAATTCCTTTAGTGTCTAGGTTAGATGAACCCTATGTTGATACTTTAATATTATTTGATTCTTTTATTAATGCAATTGGCTTGATTGATATATTGTGATCTGATTATGTGTTTTATTTATATTCTGATAGATCCAAAATATTAGATCATAATAGATTTTATACATTAGGATTGAGAGTCCTAGTTATGAATAGATCTACACTAATTCGAAGGAGTTCACTACAACCCTAGAGATAAGATAGCATAAATCTTTTGGATTAAGGTCAAACCTAATAGAGGGATTCACAAATCAGTAAAGTAATCCTATAAGCTTTAACATAAGTAATTTGGTTGAAAACCTTAGATTAGTTGTCAGTAGACTCAAGTCCAGCTATTAGCATACCATAGGAATTTCCACGTTTTGATAAATCAACAAAACAATTGCATAATAAAAGATCAATCGGTTAAAGGTCTTAGGGGGATTTAAAACCTAAATACTAATTTTCTAATAGCAAAAGTTTACCGAATGCTTCCTTAATTCTCTAATTTAATGTTGCTTCCCATTTATTCTACTTGTTTAAGTTTTTTTTTGTTTAATTAAAAATCACAATCAATTCGTAGACTAGATAATAAGATCACAGTAATTACTCGTAACCACTGTCCTCATAGGATTGATCCGTATTTGTCGATATTAGCTACAACTACATCGTGTACTTGCGGTTAATTCAACATTGACTAAATCAGAAAAAGTCAATCAAGTTTTTGAACTTGATTATTAAATTTTATGAACTGATATCTTGAATTGTTTAAAATCTGTCCATGAATAATGTGTTTTGTTATTGAATATTGATTTGAATTGATATGAAAAAGGATGATAGTTATAATAAAATTGCTTTTAAAATCATATTTTTAATAATCATTGAAATATTCAAATAGAATGATATTCAATATTATTTACACACATAATACCCATCTTTTATATGAGTTCTTGAGCCTAAAAGCAAAATTTTCAAAAAAATTTAGCTTTTATTATTCTTTCATTTGCGCTATCATGTGTGGTAGAATAATTTTAGAACTCACTTTTATTATATATATTGAGATCATATTTGTTAAATTAGAAGCATTGACATAATGAAGGAACTTAAATTCAACAACTTTTTAAAGCCTATTTCTTTGAAAATTACCACACCTTTAAATTTTACCTTTAGGAATAACCAAATTGAACCTTAGACTTTTTCACTGATTTCACATATTAACCTTTATCTTATTTGTCTTTGAAGACCTTTTTATTTTTAAAACCGTGAAGGTTATTTACGTTATTTACTTGTTGAAAACTTGAAATTCTTGAAAGGTCTAATATTTCTAAAATTGTGGTACTAAATTCTTGCAATTGGTTTTATTAAAAAAAAGAGAAAAATCGTGAATAAGTTTATGGTACTAATAAAGTTGCAATGAAAGGACCTATGTGTATTTGTAATCAAGTCTTGAAATATATTTTATAGTGAATTTCCTTTAATTTAACCCTTTTTATTATCCTAATCGTACCATACCAAAGCCCTATTATAACTTGTATAAAGGCCTTTTGATTGTTGTTTCTATTTTATACATAAGTGGTGGAGATGTGATTTTATTGCTAGCCTATGGTAAGAATTCTACTATGCGTTGATTGAGAGTTTTGATACTTTTAACCCTAAATGCTTGAGAGCATTGAGTGAGATCTTAGTGAGGGTGTAAAGATTAATGCTTTTGACTTCAATGAGATTATGATGTGATAACTATTAATATTGCTTAGAAAAGTTAATTTTAAGATAATTTGATTATACTTGTCTGTCAATTTGAGTTGATGGAATATAATGATTTATATTATAAATGGACATATCAAAATTGACGAGGGATTGACGTGTAAGATTGATAATTTTGATTATGATTTGCTTGAGGACAAGCAAAAGTTAAGTGTGGGGATGTTTGATTGATGCATAATTGATCATATTTACACCTAATATTTGATGTATTTTTGCTTGATAAATTATACACCATATATTTGGTGCTTAATTTGCTCCAAGTGTTCTTACAGAGTACAATTGCCTTCATGGACCTAAAGCTTAAGAATCCAGAAGAAAACACGACATAATACAAAGATTCAAAACATAGAAGGGATGCAGCTGTGCATCATTCTGTGCACGTCTCTCAGGCTGTATAGATTCATGATTTTAAGAGATTTTGGTTATACACGGTTTAATGCAACTGATTCCATACTAAAAATGGTAAAGGTCAATCCTAAAACTAGGGTGTGAAAATTAGTTGCCAAAAAAAGACAAAAATAGGTTTGAGGATTGAAGAATCCTACAGAGATGTTAGACCCTCTCTCACTGAACAAATATCCACAATTTCCTAAGCCTCATATGTTAAATCGAAATGCCTTCACTTATAGGCACTAAATGCTTCATACTTTAGTTATAGAGGTTATTAAGATCAATTGTATGAATGTTACCTTCTCTCTTACCTAAAAATACAATGCTATTGTCAATGGTTCTAGAAATAATGCATAATTTTCCTTCAAAATATACTTTATAATATTTATCACATAGTTGACTTACACTTAATAAATTATACTTTAACCCTTCTACTAAAGTTACATTATCAATTATAATATGATTTTCTTTACCAAAATTCCTAATGCCAATTATCTTACCCCTGGCATTATCTTCAAGGTAGTTAATGTGTTTTAGGTACCCAAATAAACTTGGGTCTTTGATTTTAAATCTCCTTCTTTTTAACCAATATTCATAAAGTTTCACTTTCCATTCTTTGTTTAAGGAAGCCAAATTTATCAATATGTACAATATTGTAGCAAAATGATATATTATGCCATATGTTTGACATGAATTAGTTCCATAAAGGTGAGGCCCAATGTTGTTACTTATATATGCATTTCTTTAAATGTTAAAGAAGTATTCTATTTTATTTATATAAAAGTGAGCTTTAAAATTCTATTATGTATGAGAAATGTTTCTTTGATTGTTTTTATGCCTATAATTAATATGAGCATATGTCAAGAAATTATGCATATCATGTAACCTATTAAATGTGTTAACATCGCTTTGTTGGTAATTGAACTTTAGGCCTCAATTGGGGCATATACAAAATGCATATATCTTGCTTTTTAGCCTAGCATGTAAATATCTAAATGATGATGCACAATGCTCATTTACTATCTCACGTAAAATATCATTATTATACATATGTGTTCCTTTGCACATATAGTCTTAGTGTTGGGTCACTCCCATAAGCTTACCCAATCCCATACATATTGGTGTAATTCTTTAGAACTCTTAGAATGCTTTCAAGTTTATTACTTTCCTTGGTGAATTTGGATCAGTAGTCCTCAAGAGCATTAACTTACTTTTTAAATGACTCATTTATGTATTAACATAAATAAGTTATCATTGTCAGCAATGTCCATACACTTAGATGTTTGATGATATGCAATTCACTCTTCATCTTTTCATTTTCACTTATACATACATCTAAATGCTCTTGAGCCTATTTAAGTTTGGAAGATAGCTTCTTCATTTTCGTACTCATAATTTTAAGGCTTTTGACTAGTTCATCACATGACAATTCAATACCATTATTATTATCATTATCATATGATTTAAAGTCAAAGAGTAACTCATCAATCATCTTTAACCATGGAGCATAAATATTCCTCCTTTTAAATATTCAATTTTGGAGTCACTTGTGTCAACCCAAGTTGATGCTTTAACAGCCTTCTTCTTATTGTCCCTCTTTTCCTTTTTTCATTTCATTTATAATGTTTGAAGAGAGGAAATTAGGATTTCATGTCATTGAGTTTCCTATATTCAAAATGAATAATGTTTAAAGATTTGGAATTTAAATCGTTCTTACCTTCCTTGAAATCTTTTCTTTTGGGTAAGTTTTATTTCTTAAAAAACTTTTTAAATGTCCTAATGACAAGGGTGATGTTTGTATTATCATTTCCACCTGAGGATGTCTTATTCTTCTTACTTGATTTCTCTTTAGGACTTTGAATGCTAGGTTCTTTCTCATCAAAATTGTTACCTATTTTGTGTCTCTTTGAGCCTCATTTCGTAGGTGATGAGAGATCTAATAATTTTTGCTTGTTTTGTGTCTCTTTGAGCCTCATTTCGTAGGTAAGGAGAGATCTAATAATCTTTTTCCAATGGTAGTATTGTTAATCCTTTAAAATTTTATATGGTTATCACTTTGGCTTCTTAAATCCTTTTAAGTGACCTAAGCAACTTTCTTACCATTTCAACAGTAGTTTAGGTCTTCTCAAGACCTTTAAAAGCATTAATAATATCAATAAATCTTGTATGCATGCGTGATATACTTTCTTCATGTTTAATTTAGAATAATTTATATTAACGAGTTAGCATGCTTTCTTTACTTTCTTTAACTTGATTAGGACCCTTATCTATGACTTTAAGCGTGTGTCAAATTTTGTGAGCAATTCCACTTATAGATAACCTATTGAATTCATTCCTATCTAGTGTACAAAATGATATGCGAATGACTTTACTATTCAAATCTTGAGGTTCTCACTCTTTCCTTAATTTAAATACTTTTTTTACATTTATTACTTTTATAAGACTGAAAGGGTCATTTGAGACTATTCCCATAAATCAACACTCTCATGCATTAAAAAAATTCACGACATTTTTTTAATAGAGATAATCATTACCATCAAAGATAGCGGATCTACTAATAACTTGTCCTTCTTGATTGGATAAGGATGGTGATGTACTTACTTAGTTCATTATGATCTTTACTTTTCCTTCTTGATTCGACGAGGATGATGATGTACTTAGTTTATTAGGATCTTTACTTTAGAATTTTATTTAAGAGGTCTATTCTAACACTATTTTTTCTCTAATTGCACACAAGAAGCGGTAAATTGAGTGTTGGTGAATTTAAAAAAAATATTTTTTAATAAATTAATGCAAATGAATAAGAATCATATATGATGGAATAAAGGAATAGTTTAATATGAATCAATGACACAATCAAACAATAATTTAAAAGTATAGGAAGAAAAAAAATCAAAAAAATTGTAGTGATTAAGTAAATTTATTGTCATATTAAACTAAAATATAATACTAATAAGTAATAATTTTAATATTTAATAAATTAAATTAATATTACGTATTAAAATTATTATATTTTAATATAAATAAGAATATATAAATATGATAAATTAGTAAATCAATATGTTTGATACACATCAGTCCTGTGATTTACCATACGAATCACCCTTTATGATGTAGCTCCACGTAAAGTGCCTTGTTCCCTAAAACTATTAACTCATCAATCAAAAGTTACAAACAAAACTTAACAAGTCATTTTTGGAATTTTAAACAAAACTTAACAAGTCATTAGAAAATTCAATAGACCATACATATAAACTAATTGAAAAGAGATAAATTAATTTAAATTTTTTAACTTATTTGAAAATTTTAAATTACTTCAAATATTAAATATGAGATTAAAATTGTATTTTAATCATAAACCTGATATAGTTCCAACTAAGTAAAACATTAAATCAAGTAGTTCTCTTTTCCCTCTGTTTTCTGAACACTTGTATTTAACTTGGAATTTGCCGTCAAATTGGAAAATTAACTTGCCTGACCAAATTGATCTTTTACTCTTTGCTGAAGTTTTAATCTCAAATTATATAATTAGAATGATCCAAGTAAAATATAGCAAGCTTATTATTCAGCTGTGGTACTTATTAAACCATAATCCTAGTTGATTTCTTAAGGACACTCCAAAGATAAAGCCACACTCCGCTCAAGATCGCCTCGCTTACTCGATCGGCATGCTCAAGACATTGGAATCAAAGGACACGCGTGCCTTTCAAATGTAAGCTTTAAGGCCTATATTGTACATAGTCTTGCTTAGGGGCAAATTAATAAATAGAGGGAAGGCAAACTTGCACTTTCTTTACAGAGTACAGATGCAACTCTTAGAAGCGAAGCACATATTTAAATTCGTGAAAACATAAACATAACAGCATTTTGACTAAGAGGATTGCTACACTCGTAACTTTGAATTAAGAAAAATCAACTGATGCAGCAACCCTGTTTCTATGACTCGAGCACGAGACGACCTCAACACAAAATTGAGTTTAAATGGATTTCCTTCAAATAAATCAATGCTCTATCACTTCAAAGAAATAACTCTAAACAGCACCACTTAACACCTCAATGAAGCATCCACGGACATGAAAGCTTGATCACAAGAAATCCTCAGACTGAAACCACCAAGTTTCTCTTGCACATGAATCAAACATGTTACAGGTAA
This sequence comes from Erythroxylum minutifolium, assembly GCA_027123815.1. Taxonomy (NCBI): domain Eukaryota; kingdom Viridiplantae; phylum Streptophyta; class Magnoliopsida; order Malpighiales; family Erythroxylaceae; genus Erythroxylum; species Erythroxylum minutifolium. The sequence goes on along the minus strand of JAOTJB010000007.1, from coordinate 1,021,885 downwards.
TGTGCACCCAACTCATTTATCAAGCAGTAGTTAAAATGTATGAAAGTCATCATCTTCAGAGCTTATAACTTCAAATGCGACCAACACAAGCCTGCACATTTAAATCTACCATCAACATGGGTACGACAGGAAAAAGGGAAAAGAGTTGGAGTAATGGGAAGCAAGTAATTTATGTTCTTTCGGAAGACACGTAAAGATGTAGCAAGGAGAAAAAAATGTACCAGTCACACGAAATCTTGAGCTCAAAATCAAAGATAAAACTTAGATGCCTCGGATCCAAAAAAAGTATGCAGAAAATCATGTTAAGAAAAGAATTGAAAAGTACTGGAGATTTTAATGATTCTTAAGATTCTTCAAATACATAAAGCAAGAAGTCTTAAACCTTAGGGGGAACGCCCACAATAACATGTAACACAATCAAGTTTATGAATCAAGAGCAGTAATGAGAAGACATTCATACGCATTACACAGCATATGCATAACTTGTTTTTGGTCAAGATATATATATCTAATGCATAACTATACTAAATAGCAATTTAAAGAATTTCAAACTAATAAACATCAACCTAAGAAACCATCATAGTCAGCATATGCTAACCTTTTCAAAAGCAGAGAAAATTACATATGGAGACTGGATTTCAATCAAAGTTTCTAGAATTCAAGATAAGAAGATCGAAAGTCTAATTCTTCATAGAGGTACAGTGATAAGCTGCCTGCAATAACTCTACACCCAAATGGAATAAAAGGCCTCAATTAGAACCAAAAACTACAACTTAAAAATCCTATACCAAAGAATCACATTTAATGATGATAAAACAGGCATCACAAACAGAAGGTGCAACAAACCTGATCATTATAATGCACAAGAAGATCAAGTAGAAACCAAGCTTCATTATCCTACATTTCTTCTCAAAATTAAGATTTCTGAAAACTTCGGTGACATCAAGAAGATATTGTCGTTTCATCAACCTGAATCAATTGAAAAGGAGCAATTAAATTTGACTTAATGTAGCATAGTAACCAAGAAACACAGCAAGAAAGGCAACAGACGTAGAATAGTGAGAGCTGAAGCAGAGACTGACGAAGCAAAGGAAAAAGTAGGTTCAGAGAGAAGCTAGTAGAATAAGTACCCAATCAATTAAGAAAACCAGTAGTCCAAGTATTTAGAGTATAATAAAGCAACCTGATGCGACAAGTGCATAAATTTATGAAGGAAACAATAATGTACAATGTCAAAATAATGCCAACGAAAAAAATATCTAATATAGAATATACTAAATGGGTCCTACAAAGGAAATATAACCATCCAACTCACGCAACTAAAACCAGAATTAACTTTATTTCACGCCATCAAATAATTCAACCATTGACTCTGTAATTTCTGACAGTTTTTAGTGTCATTAGAAAACATAAATGAGCTTATAATAGTTTCAAATCACTTGCAGTTGTGACATATGTAATTGATAGACATCTCGTGCACGATTGGCTAGCCACAAACACAAACTGTTCATAGTTTGTAACTAATGGCTCCGTTACCAACAGAAAGTATTCGTAGTTCTGCAAGATATCTAAGCAATTTAAAGCACAGTTACAAACTTACTGGAAAAGCCACTAATTTCACTGGCGATCAGATATTTTGTGTTGAAACAAAAAGATTTGGATCCGAAGTCTAGATATGCAATCAGAAGTAACATGTCAACGCAAATCTAAAATAACAGAATTGTTTTGTATTATGAAAAATTGTTTCATGTAAAACAAGTTGATATTTCATGCGCGAGCAAGTTCTACATTACAAAGAAGGCATCTTAGTTTCCAGCTCCGGAAAAACTCACAGCATTACGTGATAGCAAGCAAGCGGAAGAGCTATGAGGAACATGAACCAGTGGCCTGTTAGGAGGAAAGCAATGCAGAGTGCCCATTGCAAAAAAAACTCGGGCAGTATCCACTTGTTAACAAGAGCAGTTGCCTCAAATGGGTTCAAGTCATCGGCCTCCAAATCCGTCACGCAGATGAGCTTCAGACAGTTAAAAATGAATTTTAACACAAAAATTCGCCTTCAGTAGAAGAAAAGAAATTTCCAAAAGAAGAAGCAAAATTAGACAACAACAATGTGTTGATCACAAACCCCAGTGCAATCTTAGACTATAAAAAAACCCTAACTCTAAACCCTAAACATAGTACGTAAACAGAAAAGAAAAATAAGGAGTTGGCTTTCTCAGAAACCAAACAGGGTAAAGAAGTGAAAAGAAAGATAAAATAAAAAAAAGAGAAAAATTAGGAACCTCATAGAAGATGATTGCAAGTAGGCCAAGTTGAGCGAGGAGGCAGAAGAGCCAGAAAAGCAAGTACCATGCCATTTAATTCAATTAATTACGACTGTTTGGCTTGCTTAAACCAAATCAAATCAGATCATACTACTATAGCGAGAGCGAGATGGTTACAGGATCCCGAAGGGAGGGGCTTCGGAGTTAAACCATGGACCAGACAGAGCCTAATTTAACCAATAAGAGCTCATCATTATATTATTATTTATATTTTTATCTTAAAATAATTTAGATCAAAAGTGAGAGACGGAGCAGATCGATAAATGCTTACGAAATATGATATTAACATAGTAATGGAACAAGTGATCTAAACCTGCAAAAGAGACCCCGAAACTAAGTCTTGAGCCTCTTTGAGCAAAAAATTCATTAATATAATAATCACTTAAAAAGTTCATTATCCAAGAATTCACAGAGTTGATGTATAATTAACATATACTTTAAAAATAGTGCAAAGAGACAGTTAGGTAAAATATAGAAAAATGAACAATTATAGCAAAAAATTGTTAAAGGTTAAATAGACTATGAGCTCACCAATAACATAAGGACAAGGGAACACAACTTAAATAGACCAAAACAATCACGGAACAACAAAATCATTTTCTAAAGAGCTAAATTAACTTTTTTAAACACAATTTGTTATTTTTTTGTTTTATTTACATTGCAAATTTACCTTTGTCATATCAAATTATCTTGTATAGTTAATTTCCTTTTGCAACAATCAATTATTTTCTTCAATTCATATTTTATTTCAACATATTTTAACATTTTGGTAGCTTGGAACTTCATTCTCTTAAGTTTTTTGAAGCTTACTTATATCGTCGATACATGTCAGGTATAAAATTCTAGGAAATTTCCTCCTTAGCATGCCTGCAATAAAGATTTATACCAAATAATTTGATACACTCAGTGGGACCATAATGCCAAGAAGACAAGAAGAAAAAGAAATGACTTTGCCTCTAGCCAAAGAGGAAGAAGTCCCTACAGCTGTAAGGAATGAAGGCTTTGTATCCCATATAGTAGAAAATCTTAAGAAGGCAGCCTCGCTTTTAGCTAACTTCCCTATAGAAAACAACGTAAAATTGCTGCAACTGAACGATGTTGTTTGACAGAGAAGGTTAACAAATTGTATGTCGCTCTGATATAATTTATTAGGCAGTATTCTTCTGTTTTAGCAAAGCAAATTTCTGAAAGACTCTAAGGACATCTTGCTCTTACTAAAATGAAATTCGAAGAATGCAGCCGCCTTCCAAACACTCCCTCTATAGACGAAAGATATGTTACTCCACACAAGAGAGATGATATCCCTATGGCTCCTCTTTGCATTAATCCGGTATATAGTCAGTCCTTAAGTTTCAGGTAGACAAGGATTTGGTTGAGTAGCTGAAGCTATTGAAGCACAATATGATTTGGTAGGTACCATTGTAGTTGTAAACCATAATCTTGTTACTCACCCACCATAAATGGGATTACAAGTTGATATGTAAAGGGTTAGAGAAGTTGTTTAGGAATTGTATGAACCTAGTTTAAGATAACCTATCAATCTAGAATTCCGTAAACCTTATCTAGAATAATTTGATTAAGAAAATCCTTATCCTCACGGTTATAGAATTCTTGAATCCAACTTGTTTTCTGGTGAAGATGGTCAATCTACCATTGAGCATATTGCTATATTCACTGTACAATTTGGAGAATTAGCCAATTATGAAAACTTTAACTACTTTAAGCTCTAGTTGTTCCTAAATTCTTTAATAAGGACTGCACTTTTATGGTATGCTTTGTTATCTTGGAATTCTATTTATTCTTAGGTTGAAATAGAAAGATTATTTCATGCCTAATTTTTTGAATTAAGCCAAAAGTTAGCATAGTAGAGTTGTTGAGAATAATTCACAAGATTTGTGAGAATATCGATATGTTTATTACTCATTTCAAGAAAATGAGAAGTTGATGCTCGATCACACTTTTAGAAACCGAATATGTGAAGTTAGCTCCAAGAGGGCTAGACATTGAATTGTAAAAGAAATTTTAAGGAATGGAATTTTGAAACTTTTATGAGGTGACAATGAAAGTCTCTAAATATGAAGATCTCCTTAAGGAAGAAGGTCATCATAACAAGAATTCGCTAGCACCCATGTTATCAAACAAATTTTTATGCTTCAATAGTTCCTAAAGTCAACATCCATAGAACTTGCATTTGCCCCTCCTTGGATTACAAATCCAGGGAAGTTAAAAATAAAATGCAAGCTCCATCAATCCAAGTTTAGTATACACTATAAGAAAAATATGTTTATTAAAGAGTTGTCAGAGAAACGGTGCAACACCCCATTACCCTAGGGTACGTACCGGGACCTCCGTAGGTCATTCCGACACATATCCTAAGATAACAGAGCATTACGTGCAATTACTATGGAACTCCACATGGCATCACATACATTAAAAGAACAAGAACCAGTAATGTAAATCTCAAG
>JAOTJB010000007.1:991705-1009925 GCA_027123815.1 Erythroxylum minutifolium | reverse complement strand
GGGCATTTAGAAAAGTCAACTTGGATTACAATTTTTAAATTTTACTGCAACTTTCTTATTCATGAATACCTAATGCCCAATTTATGAGATTCGAAGAATCATCCCAATGCTCCAAGCTCTGTTAGACTTTTGTTCTTGACCAAAGACCAAGAAAGGTACAATATTATCAATAAAGGCTTTGGTAACGTCCCACTCAACCTGACCCACTATTAACCTTAAATTGGGCGCCTCTTTCGTCGGAGGAGCTCTGATTAACAAGGCCCAACTTCTCATGGTTGCTCGCGAATGAGATGATAAGGGAGGGGCATATATTATCGTATTTTATAAGTATTTATTTATCTCATTTATAATAAATAAATAAGTAGATGCTTAAAAAATAGAGTAAAAATAAATTAACGGGGCATGTCTTCTGAACTAAGTTGTAACACTTTCTTGCATAGATACGGAATTTGATAGAAAATGAAGATCCTCGTCTTGTCAGAAGGTGGCTAAGAAGAGGTTCCACATTTTATATGTAGACATGTCAATAAGTGGAACTAAGATCTGACCTTCTTCGGCTCAACCTCTCCTATAGTGACTTGCCCAGGCTAAAATGGGCTAATCTGTAGCCCAGTCCAATAGGTCACCGGCGGAATTAATAAGATGGGAATAAATTAATAGGACATGTCATCTAAACAAAGTTGTAACACTTTCGTCCGTAGATGTGGAATTTGATAGAAAATGAAGATCCTCTTCCTGTCAGAAGGTGGTAAAGAAGAGGTTTGACATTTCACACGTAATCATATCAGTGGGCTGGGTTGAGCTAAGGCCATTCTCAGCTCAGCCTCTTCTATGTTGGCTCTTGTAGAGCGAGATGAGTCAGCTTGTAATTCAACCTAGTGTGTCATGGGAGGATCGGGCTGGCATGTACATTTATATTTTTAAAAAAAAAATTAAAATAATATCGTTTTAAAAAATAGACGAATCACGGGCTGACCCGACTCGTAACTCACGCGAGTCAATCATCGTCGTTCCATGACTCGACTTAGGGCAGTGCCAAAATCATCTTCCCTGTTCACATGAAATTTTTCATTGTGATTTATGAACAGAAGAGGATATGTTACTCCAAGTTTTGATCTTGAACGTGTTTCTGTCGGGGATTTGGGCGTCCCCGCCAATTATTACTCTCAAGTGGTTGAGTTCAGTTTTTAATTTTAATACTCTTTTAGTTTATAATTCCTTCGTGTCAACATTTTGTTTATAATTTCGTACTGGAAGAATTCGCTTTGGGATGATTTTACTGGTCTGCCAACCTTCGTGAGAAATGAGTTACGCGTACAAAATTGGACCATTTCTTATTTTTATTTTCAAAATATTTTAATTATAATTTTAATAAATTAAAAGCTTAAATATTTAATTCATATTTTTGATAATTATATTGAAAATCAAATAAAGTTTTTAAGTTTAAAATATAATTTATCTTAAAACAAAAAGTAAATAAACAATTAGGAATTCAAATTAAAGGTGCCAGAGTTTTTGCCACTACAAAATTTCCTACGGTCGTTTTGCTGCACACATAAAACGTAAACGACAGTACCATCTTACCGAATATAAGCTTTCTGGCGCTTTGCCTCTATGCTTATTTCAATTACATGCGCAGAGAAAAGAACACACTAAAATGTTAGTGGAGTGAAAAGTGAACACAAAAGCATGTAATGCATGTGTCCTTGTTCAAATGATTTTCTGACACCTATAAATTAAAAGACAGATCTTTATCCAAAAGGACGCATTTTACAGACCCCCGTCCCTATCCAGAATCCAACTCCTCGCTTCAGCTCAGCTTCACTTCTTTCCCAATTTTCATGGATAAAAATAAACCAAAAAGGGCTTGAAGAAAACTCCACTCAATTATGTACAAAACATATTACTATTAACAGCAGAAGCAGTCAATTGAATTCAAATGAATGTGTAGGTGAGAGCACAGAGCCACGTCCACCTTGTTTCTCATACCTCGATTTCCCCAACCTCATTTCAAATCTTCAAAACTTCCACGTACCACACTCTCTCTCTCTCTCATTTCTTCCTCCATCATTCTTTTGCTCTGCAACTGCAACTTCTCGTTGCATGCTCTTCAACTCTCTTGTCTAATGATCAGTAATTCCTTCCTCAATTCCTATTTGCAATGCATCTACTCCCTATCCAACTCATCCCCACATTTCTTCTTCTCTTTGTTAATTTCTCCCTCTCCCTCAACAACGACGGTCTCGCTCTCTTGGCGCTTAAAGCTGCTGTAACTTCCGACCCAACTCAAGCTCTTTCCTCTTGGTCCGATTCTGATCCAAACCCTTGTCACTGGCATGGTGTCATTTGCTCTGATCGCAGGGTCACCTCCTTATTCCTTCCAAACAAGACCCTTACTGGTTACATCCCCTCGGAACTCGGCCTTCTTAACTCCCTCACACGACTCTCTTTGTCTCACAACAACTTCTCCAAGACCATACCTTTACATCTCTTCAAGGCCACCAACTTACGTTCTCTGGATCTGTCTCATAACTCCCTCTCCGGGGCGGTACCGCCACAGATCAGTTCCTTGCAAGCCTTGACCCACTTGGATTTGTCTTCAAATTCTTTCAATGGCTCACTCCCTTTATCTCTCATTCACCTCAAAAGTCTAACTGGCACTCTTAATCTCTCTTACAATGCATTCTCCGGCGGGATTCCGGAGTCATACGGGGATTTACCGGTGGTGGTGAGTTTGGATTTAAGGAACAACAATCTTAGCGGCAAGGTGCCGTTGGCGGGCTCATTGGTCAACCAGGGTCCGACCGCATTTGCCGGTAACCCGGGCCTATGTGGGTTTCCACTGCAAGCTCCGTGCCAGGAAGCTGCTAACGCCACTGCCAGCGACAACCCCGAGAACCCAGATAGCCCCAGAGACCCAATCCCAACTACCGTCGGCGGTAGGCATGAAGGGAAGACGAAAAATGGGTCGGTAGCGGTTCCCTTAATATCAGTCGTATCGGTCATCATTGGAGCTGTTTCGCTCTCGGCGTGGTTGTTTCGGAGAAGATGGAAGAACGACGAGAAGTGCAAAAGAACAGGAAAAGAAGAGAAAATAGAAAGCCGCCACGAGGCTACCGAGGAGGGGCAACAGGGTAAATTCGTAGTAATGGATGAAGGGTTTAGTTTGGAGTTAGAGGAATTGTTGAGGGCATCTGCGCACGTTGTGGGAAAGAGCAGGAGTGGGATAGTGTACAAGGTGGTGGTCGAGGGTAGGGGGTCTGGTGCGGTGGTGCCTACGGTTGTTGCGGTGAGGAGGCTGAGTGAGGGTGATCATGTTGTAGCCTGTAGGTTTAAGGACTTCGTGACGGAGGTGGAGGCGATTGGAAGAGTGCACCATCCTAACATTGTACGGTTGAAGGCTTATCACTATTCGGATGATGAGAAGTTGTTGGTCTCTGATTTTGTGCGCAACGGAAGCTTGTACTCTGCGCTGCATGGTAAAACTCCTCTTTTACTTGCATTTTGTGTGTGTATATAAGTTATTATTTTACATTTTGATTTTGTGAGTGCGACATATTCGGGGAGGAGTTGGAAGTTGGACTGTAACGCACAGTTCAGAACATGCAATTAACCATTGCTTTAGGATGTACCAGAACCAGAGCCCTTTGTGTGTTCAAAACTAGTTTAACATAACGCGTGTAGGGTCTCCCCTACTAAGTGTTTTACGTGCTCAGAATCTAGAGTTTTCAAAACGTTGGAATGGACGGACTCCGTCTACTGACTTCTTTTCTTCAGGAGATACGCATTTCTGGTACTGTATTTGTCTTCATCAGCTTTGTCGTATCTCTTGTTTGGGTACCATTTTGGCTCATTGTTTTGTTCCCCTGGAGAGATTTATAATGCCTTGTCCCATTTTCATGAAAGGAGATGAATGATTAGTAATTTCAGAACTTTTCCGTGAATTCATAGTTGGGCCTATGGAGACGGAGAGCTGTCTTCCATTTAGCTCAGTTGAACATGTACCATTGACTATTAGGACCTGAAAGTTCTTTCTTTTTTTGTTTTTAAAGACATTTTACAATTAGTTGATAATCTTATAGGTGAATTTATCTTGTTCTTATTCTTACCAATCATTAAAGTTTACCGTTTACTCAGCAGGATTCATACGGGGAGTTGTTATTGTTGTTGTTGTTCAAGAGGATGATGGTTTACAGTACTACTTTTTATCCATTAAGTACTAGCTATTGTTGTTTACCTTAGAACTTCTAAGCATTTCTTGCTTCCTTTTCCTTGAATGTTTATGATAGCTTTCTTTCTACCTGTAATCTTTGGATGCAATGTAAAATGCCCCTTTCTTATGAATACAAATGTGAAATTTTCACAGGAGAGCCCTCAAATGCACTAACTCAACTTCCATGGGCAACGAGGTTAAAAATTGCTCAAGGTGCTGCAAGGGGTTTGATGTACATACATGAGTACAGTCCACGTAAATATGTACACGGTAACTTGAAGTCAACAAAAATCCTTCTTGACGATGAACTTCATCCTTACATATCCGGCTTCGGACTCAACCGTCTTTTCTCGAGTACTACTAAGTTGACGACTTCAGTGTCAAGAAGGCAGTATGCTAATCAAACAAGAGTAGCCTCCACAATGGGCTTGACAATTTCTGCTCCCTCCAACTTTTACTTGGCACCTGAAGCTCGAGTATCTGGTTGCAAGTTCACCCAGAAATGTGATGTCTACTCCTTTGGGATTATACTGATGGAGCTTTTAACCGGTCGGCTACCTGATGAAGGGTCAGAAAATGATGGTAAAGGACTAGAGAGTCTTGTGAGGAAGGTGTTTCGAGATGAAAGGCCATTGTCTCAGATCATAGACCGAGCACTTTTGAGTGAGGTTTATGCAAAGAAACAAGTCCTAGCAATGTTTCATATTGCACTCAATTGCACGGAAATAGACCCTGAACTGCGTCCGAGGATGAAAACAGTGTCTGAGAGTCTTGATCGAATCAATCTGCAGTGAGAGAGGAAGATCCTTGTAAAGCTAATTTAATTTCTTGTTTCTAACTTCTGATTCTCAGATTACGTGTCCCGAGTCTCTTCTCTAGTTGGTGGATTATATGCTTGCACTATTAGAGTGATATCTAAGCAAAATTTTCATGCTCTCTCTCTCGTAATGCATCTCTTTTCTTCCATTGAAATCAGATTTAGGTACAGTGGATGGATCAGTCGTGCGTACTTGTGGTGTGGTGAGTGACATCGATCATTAATTCATTACAGTTCCAAGTCAAAGGATGTTCCCCATCTGGCAACAGCCCCACAAGTATTCGGTGTGTACAGTGGTTCTATTGTTGGTTCTTCGATCGTAAATTTTCAATGGACGGTAACAAACTTGGAAGTTCTTTATCTTCGAATAATAAAATAATAATGAAATGAAATGAAATATATTGGTACAACAAAAAAAGATATCCTAAAAAAAATTTTAGGAAATTCAATTTTGCAATTATAACATTAACTTAACAAAATAGTAATTAAAATACTCAAAATTTTAATTTTTTTTCATTTTAGTTTGAAGTTAATATCTCCTTTTAACATTGTTGAGGTGGTACAAAGAAACATTTGCAAGGGGCAAAAAGAAAGGTTACGGTTTAAAGCTTTTTGGAACGAAAAAAATAATTAGTTTTTTTACTAAAATTAATTTAATTATGGTTAAGTCAGATTATTTAGTTTTATTATTTTTAAGGTTTATCATATATAAATAAAATTAAAAATAGATTAAAATTAATTTAATTTTAATTAAAATGTTTGATTTACGTTGTGTGTAATGCTGTCGCAGAACAACAAAAGTACTAAATTTGTGTCGTAAAGATAAAGACGTAATTTTCATCAATATTTTCATCTAATTAGAGTTTGGTTTTTTTGGTGACCTACCGATTCATCGGAACTTTTTGTCCCGATTACATTTAGATCTGACCTACATCGCATACCTAGCTGTGATGGGTGAGTCTTTTAATAAGGATATCTGCATACATTAAGGCTCGAACTTAAGACTCCGCTTAAGCAGAACAGACTTGCTTACCACTCGAACCAACTCCATTAGTATCTAATTGGAGTTTGAATAGAATGTTTTGCAAATATCCTGGTTAATCTTAAATGCTCCAAAATATTAAGGTTTGATCTTTATTTCAATGAAAACGTTAGGATTAAAAATATACTTTTGACCCAATTTGGAACGTTGTGTATATGTTATACGCATAGTAATAAAGATACAAATTTCAACTTTTTATGTTTAAATTTTAAAAAGTTTGAAACTTAATTAAAAATAAAAGGTTATAACTTAACTAAAATATAATGTGAAAATGTTTAAAATTAAGAAAATATTTATTTATTTCTAGAATTTAATGTGGAATATTGGAGTAAGTAGTTTATAATATTACCTTCCTATTTTTTACAAATATCATGCGATAAAAAATATGTTTATGTATTTTCTATATTATCATCAACAATTGATATAATTGTGTAGTGTCAAAACTTTTCATATTTTATAGCAATTTATTATAATATGATACATTATTAAAATGGAAAATTTCACCAAATGTTCAATTATATTTCAACTTTAAAAAATTGAATATTGAGCATTTTAATTATTAATTAAGTTAATTATACATAGCCTTCCTTTATTTTTTTTTTATTTTTGTTTACCTTTTTACATGTTCAAAATATCATATAATATTTGGCCAAATTATCACAAACATTTATTTATTAATGACTAAATGTTTGAAAGATTGATGATGTCTAAATGCGGTCTTTTCTCTCGTTTCTGAGAGCTGTCTTTTGTTTTCTCTCCTTTTGAGAGTTTGTTTTGTTTGTCTCTTTCTAAGAGTTTGTGTGAGGTATCATGTCTGACCATGATGATAACATCTCGGTTGAGATGGCTTCTTTGTCTGTTACTGGCGATGAGATTGAGGGAATCGAGTTTCCGGAGGAGGAGGTCGGGGTGGAAGACGAGGACTACTCCTTATGTTTGGTGGGGCGTTTCTTGACGGATAACCAAGTTAAATTCCAGTTTATGAAGCAGACCATGGCTTCATTGTGGAAGCCTTCAGCAGGGATGTCAGTGAAGGAGATTGCAGAAGGCCTTTACCTTTTCAGGTTTTATCATACGGTGGATAGGGAACGTGTTCTGAGTATGGGTCCGTGGACTTTCAATAATTTCTTACTGCTGCTGGAGAAGGTTGATGGTTACAATGATCCGCGTGAAGTACCATTATTCATGTTCTCGATTTGGGTCCAGGTACATGGTTTGAAGTCTGGTTTCAATTCTGATCATGTTATTGAACGACTGGGAAATGAAATGGGGGTTTGTTTGGAGTGTGATGAGAATAATTTTGCCAAGGCAAAAAACTTTTCCAGTTCTTGGAAGTCCTATTTACGTATGCGTGTGAAGCTTGATGTGAGGAATCCTTTGTGGAAAGAACAGTATCTTAGGAGGAAGGGAGGGGAGTGGTTCAAGGTTGAATTTCTCTATGAGAAATTACCTAATTTTTGCTACATTTGTGGTATTGTTGGTCATGGAGAGAAGTTTTGTCCCAAGTTGCTTGACGTTGAGGGGAAGCCGGTTCGTAACTTTGGACCTGAGATGAGAGCTGGTCCTCGGAATAAGCAAATTAACATCGGTGCTCGGTGGTTGAGGGACGACGACGATGTGTTTCAGGGAGGGGAAGGTGGTGGACGGTGGAGACGTGGTGGGTTGGGAAAGGAGACTGATTTTGGAAGTCCCAAAAATCAAGGAGAGAATCCAGGCGCTAATGAGGTCGCTAATCCTGCCACTAATTGCGGAACAGCTAAGGAAGATGGAGCTAATGGTGGAGATTCTTCTTCAAATACCCCTTTGCCTAATGACACAGATAAGGAAGGAGTCACTATTATTGACCCAAAAAGGAGACGGATGGGCCTTGACAAGCAACCTGATGTGGGCCTTAATACCTCTTCAACTTCAAAAAATGGACCAGCGGTGGGCCTCAAAGAGAGGACCCGCCGACCACAATGAGTTGTTTAAGCTGGAATTGCCGTGGGCTGGGCAACCCACGTGCGCTAGAGACCCTACAAGAATTAATCAGGGAAAAGAGGCCACATTTTATTTTTCTTGTTGAAACTATTTCTTCTGTAATTAGGATTGATGAAATAAAATCTTTACTTGGTTACGACGGGGCTTTTGCTGTTTCTAATGCTGGTAGAAGTGGAGGGCTTGCTTTCTTATGGAAGTCGGCCCAAAATATTACTCTGCTTGGTTCTTCGTTTTGGCACATTGATGTGTTAGTTGAGGTGGCTTTGTTAGGTGAATGGAGAATAACAGGCTTCTATGGGAGGCCAAATAGAAGCGAGAGGCGAGCGTCCTGGATTTTGTTGAAGGATTTGGCTCGACAGTATTCTTACCCATGGGTTTGTTGTGGGGATTTTAATGCAATTTTATCGCAGGATGAGAAGAGAGGCGGAAATGTCTATTCTAATAGTTTGATTCAAGATTTTAGAGAAGGTATTATTGAATCTGGCCTCTCAGATTATAATATGTCTGGTTACAAGTTTACTTGGGATAATGGTCGGACTGACAATGGCTGGATTGAGGCAAAGCTTGATCGATTCCTCGTTAATGACGATTGGAGGAGGCAATTTCATATGTCCAAGGCCTATTCGGTGGAGTATAGCTCTTCGGATCACCTTCCTATTTTCTTACAGGTCAGAGTATTTTTACCTCGTTCTACTCCTCATCTTTTTCGTTTTGAAAATGCTTGGAGTATTGAACCTGGTTGTCGTGAGATTGTTGAGTCTGTGTGGTCTGATCCTACTTTGGGTTCGGTGTTAGACAAGTTACAGATGTGTCAATGCAAGTTAGGGGATTGGGGAAGTGAGTTACGTAAACAGTTTCAAATTGAGATTACTAATTGTAAGAGGATGTTGAGTCTGTTACGGGGGAAGCGCGATGAGGTTAGTAGACGGGAATTTAATTCTACTAAGTCTCGTTTTTTTGAGCTCCTTCAACGGAGAGAGATGTATTGGAGGCAAAGAGCGAAGGAATTTTGGCTGAAGGAAGGGGATCAAAACACCAAATTTTTTCACCGGAAAGCTACTATCCGTCAGAAGAAGAATAGGATTGATAGATTGAAAGATGATGGGGGCAACTGGTGTGATTGGAATTCGGGTCTTGGGGATCTGATTACGGATTATTTTTGCAATATCTTCACGTCTCAAGCTGGCCCTTCTTCGGCTATTATTGATCTGGTTCCTGAGATTGTCTCTGATTCACAGAATGAGGATCTTAGTCTACCTTATACCAAGGACGAGGTGAGAAAGGCGGTTTTTAGTATGCAGGCTGAGAAGTCTCCTGGCCTTGATGGTTTTAATCCGGGTTTCTACAGGAAATATTGGGATGTTATTGGTGATCAAATTGCTGATTTTTGTATTGAATGCTTGCGGACAGGCACATTCCCTCATGAGCTTAACGAGACGGCTATTGTGTTGATTCCTAAGAAAGTTCAGGTGGAGTATATTACTGATTTGCGGCCTATAGCACTTTGTAAAGTGTTATATAAAATCATCTCCAAGATGGTTGCGAATAGATTGAAAAGCATTCTGCCTGATATTGTTTCTTTTTCTCAGTGTGCTTTTGTGCCAGGTAGACATATTCAGGAAAACACTGTGATTGCTTATGAAACTCTTCATTACATGCGAGGCAAACGACGAGGTAGTGTTGGTTGTGCTGCCCTCAAGATTGATGTGAGCAAAGCCTATGATAGGCTAGAATGGAGTTTTCTGTCTAAAATGCTTTTAAAGCTTGGTTTTAGAGAGGCTTTTGTGAAGTTTTTGTTTCTTTGTATCTCCACTGTTTCCTTCAGAGTTCTTCATCAAGGTATGTTATTAGATAATATTACTCCGGGTAGAGGGTTGAGGCAGGGTGACCCTCTTTCCCCATATCTCTTCATTCTTTGTATGGAAGGATTATCTCGGTTAATTCAGAGCAAGGTTGAGACTGGTGTTTTGGAAGGGATTGCGGTTTGTAGAGGTGCTCCGTCAGTGTCCCACTTATTTTTTGCCGATGACAGTATCTTCTTTTTCAAGGCAGAGTATTGTCAGGCTCTGGTTCTTAAAGAAGCTCTTCAATTGTATGCTCTTGCAGCAGGACAACTTATTAATTTCGACAAGTCACTTATTTGTTTTAGCAAGAATGTTAGCACTGATGTTCGAAATCTGATTTGTGGCACTTTGCAAGTTCTGGAACATGATAATTTGGGGCTTTATCTGGGTCTTCCAACGGCGATCGGTCGCAACAAGATGGAAGTTTTTCAGTTTGTCAAAGATAAATTCTGGAAAAGATTGAATTCCTGGAAACATAAGGCTCTTTCTAGAGCTGGAAAAGAGATTCTTGTGAAGTCGGTTTTGCAATCATTACCAAGTTATGTCATGAATCTTTTTCTTCTTCCGAAAGGGCTTTGTGATGATTTGCAGCAGATGATGGCTCGTTTTTGGTGGGGTTCCAAGCCGGATGGCAGTCGCTCTATTCATTGGATGAGTTGGGCACGACTTTCTCGTCATAAGCATGTGGGTGGTTTGAGTTTTAAGGATATTCATCATTTTAATGTGGCTATGCTTGGTAAAATGGGCTGGCATCTTTTTATTAATTCTCATTCTTTGGCAAGTCAGATTTTAAGAGCCAAATATTTCCCTAATGGTTCCTTTTTAGAGGCACAGCTGGGTAGGAATCCGAGTTATGTATGGAGAAGTATACGGGAGTCTCAATGTTTGATCAGGAATGGGCTTGCATGGCGTGTTGGTAATGGAAAGGATATTTCCATTTGGCTTGATAGTTGGCTTCCAGATGTCGATGTACCAACTGTTACTACTGCTTTTGATTTTAATCTTGGTGTGTTTTTGGTGTCGGATTTGATTATTAATGGGAATTGGAATGTGGATTTGATTCATAGTATTTTCAACCAAAGGGACAGGGATCTTATTCTCTCGATACCTTTACGAGGTGATATCCTTGTGGATTCCCAGTTTTGGAGGTACGAAAAGAAAGGTGTTTTTTCCGTGAAAAGTGCATATAGAGTTATGAATGGCGGTATGGAGATTGATGCTAATGATCGTCACTTTTGGAAGAAATTGTGGTCTCTTCAAGCTGCTCCAAAAATTAAGAATTTCTTATGGCGGGCTGCTTCTAATTCCCTTCCTTGTCGATCTTCTCTTCGGGCTCGTCATGTACCAGTGATGGAGTTATGTCCAATGTGTCACTCTCATTCAGAATCGGTGAAGCATCTTTTAGTGGACTGTAATTTTGCCAAACAGGTATGGCATGCTTCTCCTATTGGTTGGTTTGCCCCTATGGTTGATTCTTTTAAAGAATGGCTCAAAAGAGCTTTAGCTCTCTTCAATCCAAAAGATTCGGTTTCTTTAGCTTATCTTTGTTGGTCAATTTGGGAAGATAGGAATAACGTGGTTTGGAATAATAGGAATCCAAATACTTATTCTTGTATGTTCAGGGCTAACAGGTTACATCAGGAGTGGGTGGAGGCTAATAAAAGCTCTAATCAGGGTGTAGTTGCAACTACATCTTCTACTGTAACTAGTATATGGCAGAAACCTCAATCAAACTGGTTGAAATTGAATGTTGATATTGCTACCTCAAGAAACGAGGGATGGACAGGTGCTGGTATGGTGGTTAGAGATACGGAAGGTTCTTTTCTCGCTGCAAGAATTGTTAGAATGACTGGTAGCTTTTCTCCACTGATTGCTGAAATTATGGGGATAAGAGAAGCTTTGAGTTGGCTCAAGGAGAGAGGATGGCCAAGGGTTGAAGTCGAATCAGATAGTTTACAAGCTATTCAGGCACTCAAGACTAGCAATATTATTGATCTTTCTATTTTTGGTGGTATTGTTTCTAATTGTAAATCTCTTGTCCAAGAGATTAGTGGGAATTTAGTTTTTTCTCATGTGTTGCGTTCGGCGAACAAAGTTGCTCATGCTCTAGCCCAGGCAACTCGTTTATATCCGGACATGTTGGAGTGGAGTTTGATCCCTCCTGCTTTTGTTATTCCTCTTTTGCATTAATCCAACTCTATTTATTTTCAAAAAAAAAACAAACAACACAAGAACGATCTCTCACCATGTGAGAGTGAAGAACGGCAGATCAACAGCGAAAATGGAGAGCGCCAAGAGGGTACACCCCTAATTCGGAAGCCTCCCGAAGAGTGGATGGATGCATACTAACGATTTACTCCAAAAAGACTTCAAGTCTTTCAAGAGTTTGTTACAAGACGACATCGTCTCGTACTTAATAGGTTTTTTCGATTCGTAGCCGTTTTGAGCCCCAACAAGGGAGTCTATTGATCTCTTGACATGTACTGTAATACGAGACTTTCTCCTACTTATTTATTAATATATTCTTTTAACTTTTCAAAAAATACTTTTAGTAACGATTTAAACATTTGTCACCCAAAGTCGCTGCCAAAGTTCAAGCGTTTGGAGACAAGAATTAAAAACATAGCAAAAAATACAAACTTTTGGTAACAAAATATATAATGTCGCCAAAAGTCGAGATTAAAGAATTTGTAATTAATAAAGTTAATTTGATAATTTTTTAATGTTAAGTGTGCTTAATAATCCTAAGGTTATTATAATTGACATTTATATATGATTTTTCATATTTTTGACTTATATTTTCTTTATAAATTTGTTTACATATATATAGTTAATGCATTAAACATACCTAAAATTTTACATATTAATAAGATAAAAAATAATAAATTTAAGTTGACTACTATTCTTAATCTTAATATTTATTAATAATAAAATAATAATACATAAAAATATTGAAAATTATAGGCAATATAATATAATTATATATGCAGGTAAGTAGTATATATTCTAATTAGAAGAATAAAAATTTTTACAAAAAATACAATATCAAGATCTATTATGAATCCCGCTGATACGCGAAGTCTGGGAAGGTCCAATAATACGCAACTTTACCCCTAATTAATAGAGAGATTGTTATCAAAATTCTTACATACATAATAATAATAAAGTTTCACACTTATTCCATCGAAAAGGAAATAAAATAATTATTTTATTTAGATTCCAAGTGATATAAGAATTGGTAAAGGTAAATAAATTCGCTATATTTAGATTCCCAAGAAAGGTCCTTGCACGTTCAAAGGCATAAATTAAAAAAGTTATCTTACCTCAGGTGTTGGGTTATTGACACTCTCTTCCAACAACTTCTTGGCTATAACTAAACTTACAGAAGATACACTAAACGAATTCCTAGATGCAATATGGATCACTTAATTAGATGATCTTATGTGTTTCACCTAAGACATAATTAATATAAAACTTAAATAGTGAGTTAAGTCAAACCATATAACGAAGTCAAATTCGAACACATGCATACCTAATTGGACATAGTAATTGGAATCAACAATTGTTCCAAAATAACATATTGCCCTAATCTTGTACCAGCCATCAGTACATTGTCATCGTTCCATTTTTATCTGTGTTCTTTTGAAGATTCGAGTAAACTTTACATAAGAAATAGTATATACAATCAAACATTCATTTGAAAGTTTACTATATATGATGCAAATAAGATACAAATACTTGAGGAAGAGAGGTAATTCAAATGATACTAAAAACCTTGAAGAAGAAGATCGGTCATAGAAGGCAAGTGGTGATTAGTGTATGATGAGGAAATTTGTTCTACATCGATTTGTTATCCTCTAGGTAGAATTTTCCCATATTCCTTCCATCAGAGTTTATTTTCGCCATCAGAAATCAGTCACCACATCGACATTCCTCGATGAATTGATATTAATAGTTTAATTCTGAAAAATCAATTTAACATAAAATTTATTATGTTTAATTAAATTCGTTTGATAATCAAATCCCCCAAATTCTAGGCATGGAATGAATCGATGGAAAAGAAACTTTCTGCATGCCATGTCTGTGTGATTTGTTATGCTAGTTTATCGATGATAAGGCAAAGTACTATAGTTTAGTAGTGATACAAATTTGTAAATATATGTGTACATAAACATCTGTTGCAAATTGTGTCTTGGTACAAAATTCGACTACATCAAAGATTTTAGGTATGACCCTAAGTCAACTATTTCATCATCATCAAGACCAACATATCTAACCCGCTTTCAAGAGAAAAATCAATCATTTAAGGCTAAATTACAATGCGATGAGGAAAAATTAGAACGAAATAAACAAAAGTTAGAATGTAATGAACGAAAGTTAGCCAAGTTAAAAAGATGGTCAAACAAATACTTGGCTTAAATTACATAGATAGTAGTGATGATGAAAATGAATCTTAGTTTGTATATAAGTAATTTTTTAACATTTGTAATTAACATTTAATGATTTTAATTGTTTATATAAATGCTTCTAATTTTTAATTATTTTTAATTTTATTTTTGTATAATATAGCCTAGTAAAACAAAAAAATATAAATATTACAAACAATAACATGGATTAAAAATGTGACCAATAATTATAATTAATATGATAAAATTTTCAATAATAATGTTTATTAAAAGATTAAAAATAGTCATAAAAGCTTTTTAGCTATATTTAAAAATTTTTGCTACGAATATCAAATCATCGCATATAATTTTAGGTGACAATTAATGACTTATCGGTAAATGTTATTACCTACATTTATTATAACATAACTAATAACATTTAGCCATTAAAGAAATACGTAACAAAATATCATTGGCAATGATTCCATCTATTGCGGCATATCTCTTTTTTCACGTATTATACTCGTGGCAAAATATAATTTCCGATGATTTAATAAAAATGTTACCTATAGTATTTTACTATTAGGATTTCGTGACGATATAGGCAACAATTTATTATCATTGCTATATATTATCGTCGATGAATTCTGTACTAAAAAATCATTATGTTGTATTGTAGATAGAAGTTCTATACATGTAGTCACTCTTCTACGTTTTTTTACCATTCAAACTAATTCTCTTTATGTTGTAATTTTGATAGCCACCGGAATCAGTTCAATAAAGTACATTTTTTCTATAGTAAAATGGCATATATGTTTAGATGACGTAGAAAATAATTTTAAATTCATTTCCCACCTATTTCCTACCCAGAAAACTATTCAATTTCTCTTTTTTCTACTTTATATAAAACGAATTGCTCCTACTGGGGAATCTCTACAAATTGTCTTGACAGTTACAGACCACAAACATTACTGTATTGGCGAAAATGGTGTTATTATCAACTACATTGATCGAGAATGTAGGAGGTGCTTGATCACTTTTATTGTCCACGTAGTTCCGCACCCACTTCACACAATTTAATGTGAATTATGTCATTATAGTGATCATAAAGAGCATGCGCTTCGAGTTTTATAGGCCAAGTCCAACGTAATTATGCATTATACTACGACCGTATCTGTAAAAATTAGCCTTACAAACCGGCTTTAATTATAATAATCAAGATATGTAGCCTTACCCGAAGACAAGTTCTGTTTGCATGTATATGCTGCAAACATGCTACATGTCATTCTAGAACACAACTAAAGGGAATCTGACTCATGTTTTTATGTATATGTGATCAAACATGCTTCAACACCTGTGCCCAATAATCGTGAGCTTTTGGTCTTCTACACTTGGGTCCTATATATTTATTTATGTAAAGTTTCTGATAATGGATTCTTTGTTAAGTGACGAAAAGTGAGTTACTTTAGTTATTTGTTTGATCAACCAATGTCAGCTTGACAGTTTTTCAACTACGAATTAAATATGATATAGCCCACACAACGATTCACCAATCCCACAAAAGTTGGCATAAAGTATATATGCAGTTTACGTTAATTAAAAGGAAATAAACAGCACAAGAACCACTGGAATTGCTCAGAATCCAAAGCAGAGTAGAGTGACATCAGCCCTTTTACACATTCTCCATTTACTGATTATAACTTTATTATACTGCAAAGTTTGAGTAGATTTGATGCTCTTTGCAACCATGCATAAATTATGCATACTGGTCAATGTAGATTTTTGTCCATATGTTCCTAATAAGAAAGCTCTAATCCAAGCCTAACCAGTTTGGAAAGTGACGAATGCACATATGTCATCTGAATGGAGAATTATGTGGGAACTGTAATTTACTTTTTTTTTTTGTTCGCAAATTTGTTGTTACTATATTGCACTGTTCGACCAGAATGGAGAAAAAATTTTGCAGCAAAAACTGAATCGGAAATCAATGAAGAGTGGATTATTATATGACAATAGATAAAGAACTTACAGCTATAAGCAAACCGATTATTTTGGTCAATGTATAACTTTCATGGAAATACCAAGATGATTTATAACTTGTTATATTATTTGATAATATTGGGATAAAATTTTTTGTCTGGTCAACGTCAACCGCCCAC
This sequence comes from Erythroxylum minutifolium, assembly GCA_027123815.1. Classification (NCBI taxonomy): domain Eukaryota; kingdom Viridiplantae; phylum Streptophyta; class Magnoliopsida; order Malpighiales; family Erythroxylaceae; genus Erythroxylum; species Erythroxylum minutifolium. Next base: position 993,485 of record JAOTJB010000007.1, on the reverse strand, counting down.
AAAGTGCAAGAACTCAGACAACAATGCTTATCTCTTCCCTAAATCGGCCTGAGAGAATGGTTGCTTGCCAGTTTGCAAAGATAAGAATCAATTCCATCCAATCAGTGATCATGTGTCGCCAAGATCACTTGGGATCTCAGGCCGCCGTAACAGGAACTGTAACTTAGAAATTCTCACTCGCTTCATTTTACCGTAGCTTGTCACTTGCCTTTCCTTTTGTGAACTTTTTGACTTCTTATCTATGTCCTAGTTTCTACATGATGCATCTTTAATGAGGAGCTAGAAAGGCAAGAAAGTGTTTTGCTTGAAAGGTTCCTCATTATTTTTGAGCTTCACTCCAGCCTATGAGTCTCATCCTGCCATTGTTTCCACGAGTCTACCTAGAACTGCATGGAAATACGTCATTAATACCATTTTCTTTTTCATGATTAGCTCTTTTCTACGTGAGATCATTATTGCACTAATTAATTGAGTGAATTATTTTTTATTTTAAAATTTTAAAGTTTTGACAGAATTTAAATTTAAAAGATTTTATTTTGTACTTAATGAAATGACATTTATTTGATATGTAATTCTCGATCGTTGTGATCAAAGTTGTGAATACCGTAGTGGATTTGGTACCGGATTAAGTTCTGGTACAGTACTGTACCGGTATCGGTCAATACCGGATATCGTTTTGGGTAATTTTTTATATTTATGAAATAGTCCCTGAAATTTTTAAAATTTACAAAATAGTCCACTAATATATTGTACAGTTATATACTGTATACTTTACAAGTTTACATCAACCATATTTCTAAAAATCATAATAATAAATAATAATCACAATTAATAATTTAATATAAAAGGACAATAATTTTTAAATATTTCACATATAAATAATAACCACAATTAATATAAAAAAGGCAATCATTATAATACAAATATAAAAATAAGAATAATACAAAGTATTTAAAATATTACAATAATATGATTTCAAGATTTTAATAAATAATAATTACATCAAAACATCCAATAAAGAACAAGAAATATCATTTAACTATTACCATTTCATCGTGACGAGGAAACAATCAAGTTGACGTCAAACCTGAAATAAAAACATTTACAATTACATCACGTATATAGAATTTAACATAAACTGATAAACATCAAACATAAGTAAAGTTAAAAGAAGCGGAAAAATAACCTGCAACGAAATTGAATTGTCAATAGTAGGATACCCGCTATAACTGCAATGACCCCAGTTATCCTTTGGTACAAAATCCTCATCATTGAGAGGAGCTTCATCTTCATTATCATTCAAGTTTAATGCACCAAATGACATGGCAAAGCTTTCCCATCCAAGATTATCTTCCAAGTCATTGATATCTATCAAATTTGGTTCTTCAGAAACCCAATCCGCTAAAACATCGATGTTATCAATGGAAATAGGATCATTTGAACTACTTGTACTATTAAGGCTCCTAGTAAACAATAAATTATAATTATTAAAAAATTATAAGAAATTATATTGAAAATAATAATGATAATAATATATCTTTCTTGACAATTTCCAATAATTTCTATTTCCAACAATCACAAAACATTCATATAACAATTTCCAATTCTAACAATTCTCAACAATTCCCATTTTCAACAATCACAAAACATTCATAAACAATTTTCAGTTCCAACAATTCTCAACAATTCTCATTTCCAACAAACACAAAACATTCATAAACAATTTTCAGTTCCAACAATTCTCAACAATTCTCATTTCCAATAAACACAAAACATTCAT
>JAOTJB010000007.1:972728-988390 GCA_027123815.1 Erythroxylum minutifolium | reverse complement strand
TGTGCATAATTGAATTTATAATTGTGCACAATAATGATATGTGTTTGTATTAAATGTTTTAGAGGAACCCATCGAGCCACCGATTCCAGATATTACCGGGACATCGAGGCAATAAGCAATAAAGGAGATTTTTGTAAGTAATTTAGACGGTAAAATTTTGATGGGTACTGTGAAATCGAACCTATGTCTTTATGGCCACCGCTGAGTAATCTCACTTTATATACTATTTTTGAATTGATTACAAACATTCAGCTTCTTTTAATTTGTTTTGTTTATTATTGGATTAAATTTGATATTGATGAATGTGTACTGAATTGTGTACTGATTCCGGAAATAAAGGTCCGAGGTATTGATTGATGAATGTGATATTGAACTGCTACTTGCATGAGAATATGATTGACTACTTACTTTGCATGAAATCTCTGAAATGACTTTGTTTTGTTTTAAAACTGTCGACTCCTAGTTGTAAGTAAATAAGCATGCCTAGAAGGGTCTGCAGCTGCTTCTGTGACACTTTGGTGTCTTCTGTTATTGACACTTTGGTGTCTTCTGATATTGACACTTAGGTGTCGAGACTTCGGTCTCTTCTGTATAAGTCTCGTTACTCGCTGCTGTAAATAGATTTAGGAGTTTTATGATTTTGTACTCCGATATAAGTTTGATTTTGGCATAAGCTAAATTGTATTTTATTTCTGAAGGGTTTATACCCTCTTGTGTTGAACAATTCTGTTATTTATAAAACTCAATTTTGTTCTGAATTTCTGTATCTGTTGTTGGCTTATAGTTTAATTATTACTCACTAAACTATATGCTTAGCATGATAGATTTGTCCCGTGTAGGTTCTGAAAAAGGGACGTAAGAACTGGGACAAGATAACCGCGATGGCCAAAGGAGTCTAATTTTTATTTTGATAAATTGTAATAACCCTAGTTCAGACTGCTTTCTGAAATTTTGATATGCGATGTATGTTTGTTGAGATTCTAGTAATGCATGTATAAAGTGTTTTATATGTTTTGAAATGCTTCGTGTTCAGTGTGTTCTGTGTGTATGTGGTACGCACAATATCCTCTCAAGGGGTATTTGGGTTCTGATTAATTTTTTCTTGTTTAGTTTAGTTACTATGCATGACACGATCTTCTCACTCTAATGAACTGAAATTTGATCCAGAAATTGAAAGAACTCTTCACATATTGAAAAGAAAAGTTTCATAAAGTTTCGAGGATCCGTCACCATCAGACAGGAGAATTGTTTCTTCACCAGGAATCCAAATAGCCTTATATTTTCTTTCTAATTCAACTAGTGATTATATTTTTGAAACAAGTTCTAATATGGTAGAGCAAAATAATGATCGCATTCTTAAGTAGTTGGTTGCTCCTGATCTCAACCATCAACCTTTGTGCATTAATTTTTCTATTATTGATGCTGCTTTTGAGCTTAAATCTAGTTTAATTAATCTTTTGCCTACTTTTTCTAGTATGCCAAGTAAAGATCCTCATAAGCATCTCAAAGAATTTAATGTAGTTTATTTTAGCAAGAAGTCAGTCGGGCATAAGAAGAGCATATTAAGTTAAGGGCATTCCCTTTCTCATTGGAGGACTCCATCAAGGATTGACTCTGCTACTTACCCTCTGCATCAATCACTACCTGGAATAAGATGAAAAGACTTTTTCTAGAGTACTTCCTTGCCTCTCGAGCTACAAATTTTCAAAAAGAAATATATGCAATTAGACAGCATAATGGGGAGAAATTATATGAGTTTCGGAAGTGTTTCAAGAGGGTGTGTGCTAATTGCCCTCACCATCAAATCAGTAAACAACTTTTGATCTACTATTTCTACGAGGGACTTCTACCATAAGAAAAAAGTATGATATATGCAGCAAGCAGGGGTGCATTGATAAATAAGACACATATTGAAGCCATAAATTTAATTTACAATATGGCTACTAACTTTCAACAGTTCAACATTCGAGAGGATCTCAGACCCTTAAAAGTCAATGAAGTTAATCTTGTCACACTGGAGCAACAGATAACTGAGTTGACATCTTTAGTATGACAGATGACTTCAAATGGTACTTAACAAGTAAAAGCATGCAGAATTTGCACAATGGTAGGACGTCTAACTGATATATGTCCAACCTTGTAAGAAACACCCACGAAACAACTTAATGCTTTTGTAATTTTTCCCGTTCAACCACAAAAGAAGTATGATCCTAACTACTCCCATGCATACAATTCAAGATGGAAGAATTCTCCATTTAACAGTTATAGATAACAAGTACAACAACAACAAAGCTCCTACCAACATCCATTTCAAAGTCAAGCTCAACCATCAAGCTTTAGACCTCCATGGGAAGAAATGATGAAAACAATGGCTCAAAATACAGGTCAGTTTCAAAATAGTACCATATAATTTTGACAGCAAACAAACGCTAGTATTCAAAATCTAGAAAATCAAATAAGTCATATAGCTACTGTTGTTAGCTGATTGGAAAATCAAAGTTTGGGTAAATTTCCTTCTCAAACAATTGTAAACTCAAAAGAGAATGTATGTGCTATCACCTTGAGAAGTGATAAAGAAATAAAGGCACCATATAAGACTCCTCTTATGGACAATGATGAAGAAATTGAAAAGGAACTTGAAGCGTCTCTAAAAGAAGCTAAAATAGAAACTAAGGTAAACTTTCAATCTCTTGTAATTAAAAATTTTACTAATACTTTGCCTCCTATTCCTAATATGTTTGCTAAATCAAAGAAAGAGAAGCAAGATAAGGACATTTTGGAAATGTTCAGAAAGGTAAAGGTGAGCATACCTCTAATTGATGCCATAAAACAAGTTTAAAGATATGTCAAATTTCTCAAGGAATACCTAAATTAAAACATGAATAAAAGTTTAGAATAAAACCTCACAAGGTTGTAACTAAAGTTTTGAATCCCTTTGCATCAGAATATTTGGGTTTAACCACAAATAGCTTTTATTCTAATGCCAAAGATAGAAGAAAGATGAAATATTGAGAAAAAAGTAAGAAGCAAACGATTGATGATTGTGGAGAGGTGGAGAATGTCCCTTTATAACGTTTTCCTACTCTAAACCTAATTTAATCCTATATTACAAAGATGCCTATTTAAAACAAATCTAAATTCCTACATAATAGGGATATAAAGGAGTTTCCTAATTAAACTCCATCTTTTCTAAGTAAATCTGGCAAGTGTGATTTTGCCTTATTCACTACAACAATATGTCCCTTTTTTTCAAAAATCGCAATTTTCACCACTAATGTCTCAATTTGATGCAACCTCTACTTTTCATCTCCTAAAACAAAATAAATATTAATTTTCCTATTTGAGTACCAAAATATATCCAAAACAAAAGAGATAATTTCAATTAATATATCAAAATAACATCTTATCATCATTACTACAGCAAGAGGAAATGACCTTAGGCCTAAATTTACTCGGTATGAATAGAACACTTCCAAAATAATAAATAATAACATTATCTCCTAATGGCTACGAGATGATAATAATAATGAAAACAAAATAATTTATTGCTCTCTCATGCCTTTGCCTTAAAAACAAATCTTTTTCTTTCTTTCCATGTATAAAATTACCATATCCCTCCATTTTAGAAATGACAAATTTTTGTGAAGTTATAGCCTTTAATTTTAAAAAGTTAAAATATAAAATATTATTCTAAATAATTTAATTTAAAAATTAAGTTGTACAATTTGAAAAATCCAAGATTTAAATTAATTAAAAATATATTTTAGAAGTTAAAAACAAAATTATTCCAATCTTCTTCAAATTTACTCCTTTTTTATCAGTCATTATTTTTAACATGTTCTATACGTACATTATTTTTTGTTGCATTAATTATTTGTATTTTTTCTTTTTCTTATTTATACATATTCATTTATAATTTGTAGTATCTTCACGTTGTAATAATAAATTAATCATAAAAAAAGAAACGTAGACAAGGAAATGGCAGCCATCTCATAAAGGAAATTCGTTCCTTTTAACCACTTTAACTTCTCTTTTTCTGTTGCATTGTCTTCTATTATTTATGTTTCTCTTTTTATTGTTTCAATATTAAAATCACACAGCAAGGGGCCATAAGGAACCACGTGAGGGTGCTTGCCATATTATGTACTTTAATCAAAGCTCTTTTCTTCTTTATTTGTTGGATGATTCTCAATCCTTTTGGTCAACACAAAGGACACAAAAGATTAGATTCCAACGAGACTTTTAAATAATCATTTCAATATGGCCGCAATGGTTAGAATTTAAAAAGTCAACAGTATAATTAATCAGATCATATCTTTTGCTTCTTAATAAAGAAACTTGTGGTTCTAAATGGCACTAGCTGAATTAAGAACTTTTAGTCATGTAAAAGATTTTTTTTTTGAAAAAAAGTTCTGTATCAAAATGTGATTTAAGGTATCATTCAAATGTAAATTTCATTAAATACACATTTTATTAAATTTTATCAACAATATTTATAAAATTTCAATTATGTATAATCTTTTAGGGAAAATTAATAAAAAGAGTGCATTCACATATTTAATAAATATTTTATAATAGAATATTGAATCAAGTGAGATTTTAATTTCATGAATTTTTATGATAAAAATATTTTTTAAAAAAGATAAATTTTATTCACAAAATATAAGAAATTTATAACAGAAGAGGATTTTGTATCAATTAAGATACCTAATCATAAATGTGAAGACTATCATATAAATGAGACTTATGAGTCAAAGAACGAGAATGAGCAACTTTTTTTTTGAAAAGGGAAAAATGTTATTAATAAATAAATGTTGATCGTGAAACATAGACTAGTAAACAGAAGGGGTTTATCATCTGACAAGCCTTATATGAAAATGTAAAGCATTTAACTAGAAGATATTATAAAATGCTAGAGCATCCTTGCAAAATAAGGAAGTATTAGATGTTTATAAAAGAGAGGACAGTGGCAATGTAACGTAGGTGTAAAGCCTTCACAATCACCAGCTCACGAATTTGTCGAATGATTTCTGATTGGATGGACTCCAAGCTTGAGGATTGATTTACAAGTCGTCTGAGATTGCACTCCCACCATAAAATATATATACTAAGTCCCCAGGTGAGAATGTACAAGTGCATGTCAGTTGTAGGATGAGCTTGTGAAGCAGACAGTTATTGTAAAATATCATTGAGGGTTTGCATCCTATCAGACCAGAGACGTTTAACTTTTACATACTGCCATATGAAGTTGTTGAAGGGGCAGCTAGAAAAGAGATGGTCCTTGGTTTCGGAAGAAATCCGATATATGGGACAAATAGGATCAATGTGCAGAAAACCCAGGCGATTGACAGTAGGTAATTTTTTTTAAAACTGCAAGCCAAAGAACAAATGATAGGTGGGGAGTTAGGACTTTATTCCAAACGATGCCATGCCATTCAACAACAGGTTGTTTGTACCACCACAGGATCTTATTTGGGAGTTCTTTTTTCTCCAATTTACAGATAAATATGTAGGAGAAACCTATAAGGATGAGATGGGAGATGCATTCCTTCATTTGAAATAGGGTTATAGAACAATATCATAATATGAGAAACAGTTTGATAAACTGAGTATGTATGTTGAGAGATTAATTCCTACAAGAGAAAATAAGTGTAAGATATTTGAAGCAGGTCTCTTCCATGACATCAATAAATTCCTTGGTGCACTGCAGATTAGGGATTATGGAGAAATGGTGAAAGCAGCTTTGAGGATTGCAAAAGTTAATATTGATGAACAGAAATGGAGAAACAGGGACAACAGAAGAGGAGTCAAGGACAATCTAGTTCATCCTTCTCAGCTAGTAAGAAACAAAAGGGTTCAGGGTCTCAAGCTCCAGCATAAACATAGACATCCTACTACTAATCAAGATAAAGTCAGAGATTAATGGTTAAGGATGGACAACCGGACCCATCTATAAATAGTATGGCAGGTGGGTTAGGAAGTGGGGTAATTACCCCATATGATTATTATGGGAAGAAACATAACGGATAGTTTTGGAAGATTATGGGACCATGCCTACGATGTGGATCTATAGAGCATTTTCAAAGAGATACCCTGGTAAATAGTATCAAATAACCAATCAAGCAGAGAGACTAGTTCATGTGGCTCGGAGGGGCAGAGGTAGAAGCACGGGAATTAGTTCTGGTACTGGTGGTCAGAAGGCCGCATCAGAGATAGTTGATGGACCTAATACCCGTACTCTAGTTCATGCATATGTTATGTGGGTTTGTGATAACCAGGATGTCCTAAATATGATTGCAGGTACTTTTGCTATCTTTGACATTTCTTTTGATGCATTGATAGACCTGGGATCTACACATTTCTATATATATATGTCATTGCCTGAAAATAAGGGGTTACATGTTAACACCCATAAGCATGATATTCTAGTTACAATTCATTTGGGTCATAGTGTGGTGGTAAATAGGATCTACAAGAATTGTCCACTAAAAATACAAGGTTATAAATTTCCTGGTGATTTGATTGAATTACCTTTCCATGAATTTGATATGATTCTTAGTATGGATTGGCTATCTAGACATCATGTAATGGTAGATTGTCTTCTTAAAAGAATCACTCTTAGAAGAGATGAAATTGATGAGATCATAGTTATTGATAAAAGATCAAATTTTCTCTCCAATGTTATATCAACGACAGTAGCAAAAAGGTTTATCAAAAAGGAGTGTGTAGCCTACTTCGCTTATGTTTTGAAAGCTAGAAAGAATGATCCTAAAATTCAAGATAGAGTAACTGTATGTGACTTCCAGGATGTATTTCCTAAAGAGTTGTCAGGGTTATTATTAGAAAGAGAAGTTGAATTTTCTATTGAAGCGATACCTACTACAGCACTGATATCTATTGCACCGTATCGGATGGCACCCACAGAACTTAAGAAATTGAAAATCTAGCTATAAGAACTTCTTGAGAAGGGTTTTATAAGCCCCAATATGTCTCTTTGTGGTGCACCTATATTATTTGTCAAGAAGAAAGATAGATCTATTAGGCTATGTATAGATTACAGATAATTGAATAAAGTAACAGAATAAATATTTACTACCTAGAATAGATGACCTTTTTTATCAGCTTAAAGGTGCAAGTGTTTTCTCTAAGATTGATATGAAATTGGGTTATGACCAGCTGAGAGTAAATGAAACAGATGTCCCTAAGATAACTTTTAGAATGAAATATGGGCATTATGAATTTTTAGTGATGCCTAATTTTGGACTCACAAATGCTCCGGTAGCTTTTATGGATCTTATGAATCGTATTTTCGACCCTTACTTAAATCAATTCATAATATTCTTCATTGATGATATCTTGGTTTATTCTAAGAACCGAGAATATCATAATGAGCATCTAAGAATTATTTTGCAGGCTTTGTGGGATAAACAACTTTATGCCAAGTTCAATAAATGTGAATTTTAGCTAGATGAAGTTTCTTTCCTTGGTCATGTCGTATCAGCAGATGGGATTAGAGTTGATCCTAAAAAGACAGAATCCATTCTAGAATAGAAGTCACCTAGGAACTCTACAGAGATTACAAGTTTCTTAGGTTTGATAGGATACTATAAAAGATTTGTTAACGGATTCTCCATAATCGTAGCACATTTGACCACGTTACTTCAAAAGAATTCAAAATTTGTGTGGAGTGATAAATTTCAGGAAAGTTTTGAGAAGCTAAAGGCTATGTTGACTTAAATGCATGTTCTCACAACTTGTCCATAGTAGAGACTTCGTGATCTACAGTGATGCCTCACATAATAGGAGATGTGTACTTATACAAGAGGGAAAGGTAGTTGCTTATGCTTCTAGGCAACTTAAGCCTCATAAAAGGAACTACCTGACTAATGATTTATAGTTAATAGCTATAGTCTTTGCTTTGAAGATTTGGAGGCATTACTTATATTGAAAAATGTTATATTTACACAGAACACAAAAGTCTTAAATACTTGCCTACACAGAAAGAGTTGAACTTAAGGTAAAGAAGATGAATAGAGTTGATTAAGTATTATACTTGCATCATTGACTATCATCTAGGCAACGGAAATGTAATAGTCGATGTTCTTAGCAGGAAATCATTATCAACTTTAAGAGCAATGAATGCTAGATTATCTGTAGCTAGTGATGTAGTCATTATAGCTGAGTTGAGGCTCAAACCAAACCTTTTACAAATAGTCAAGGAAACACAAAAGCAAGATGAAAAGCTAGTTACCATTCTTAAACAAATTCAACAGGGAAGGATAATGAATATGAAATCAAAAAGAGTGGCTACTTTTATTACAAAGATAGAATCTGTGTTCCTAATCATGATGAGCTAAAAAAGAACATCATAAAGGAAGCTTATAGCAATTCATATGATGTGCACCCAGGAAGTACTAAAATTTACCAAGATTTGAAGACACATTATTGGTGGCCAGGTATGAAGAGAGACATTGCAGATTATGTTAAAAATAATTACGTTATTTAAAATTAAATTTGAATTTAAACTATTTAAAATCGAAACTATTTCAAATTCTATTTTTTACTTGTTTGAATTGGATTACACTAAACCAATTACCAAACAAGTTCAAACTCATTCCTAGAATACACTGCTCTAAGTAACCAAACACCCCTATATTTTAAGTTCTAAGTTTAGGTAATTTTACTTCCAAACACCCTTGTTTTGGGTTAAGGTTACATTAACTTGTAACCAAACAAGGGTATCTTCCTTATAAAAATTCCTAAACCTAAAACAAGAAAAACCATAGCTTCCATAGTTGTTGCCATCACCTCCACCCATAGCCTTTTCATATCTAAGTTTATCTAACAGGTTCAATTCTGATAATTGAACTAATTCTAGGTTTCATAAACTTTCAATATAAACTTTGCACACTAAAACAAGCCTAGTTTGTTTTAGTGAAGTAAAGTGTGCAATTTTCAATTCCAAAATTTAAGATCAGTAACAATCAAATAATTTTAATCAAGTTATAGAATTAAAGTTGGCTCTAGTACCACTGTTGAAAAATTTAGGTAAGATTTGATCTCTTTTTGATTTCTCAAAAGTCAAAATTACTTAAATTATATAACATATTTAACACTTCAAATATAATGAAGTATAAATCAAAATTTTTACCGTATTCTTATTATGAAATTAACTTGAACCTTTTCTTGTCATTTCTCTTGAACCATTTTTGAAATCAGCTAGTATTCATAAAACATGTTAAGAGAACTCTACAACTATTATAGAGATGGTTAGGCAAGGAGTATTAGCACCCTTGGAGATTAAGTCTATTTATAATAGGTTTTGCTTATTTTAGTAATTAATTGAAATTAAATTCTAATTTTAATTAGAATTATTTTTATGCTTAAATAAGATCTAATATCTCATATTGATCCTTATTTATTAAATATCTCATATTTAATTATAAAGTTTCTTAAACTTTACTTTCAAGTCTAACTTAATCAAAGCATCCTTTCTCTCTCAAACCATTCTTTGCGTATTACCCATTAGATTCTCAAATATATTAGCAATGAATATAAATTAAACTCCTTTAATTTATCTTTAAATATCTAATTAAGCAATTTATGTCTACAGATCAAGAATGACATTTAGTAACACATCATGACTATCCAAAGATTTAGTAATGTCAAAGTAGTTTTAACTAACATTTTTGTGTATAATCTTTTTCATATAAATAAATCATTTTATCATATAACGTTCTGATAGGCATATAGCATAAAAATAATGTTTACTCTATTTGAGTATAATCATATTAGTTATCTATCATTAGTAATTGATCCAATTAATAAGATTTAAAAGCTATTTTCAAAGTATTATTCCATCTTAGCCAAAGATTTACCGAACAATACTAATCTAGAATAACAGAACATTCTCCCTAACTAATTACTTTAGGGTGATGAATTCTATATTGACACTGGACTAGCCTCATATAGTTCATGTTATATCCAGTGACTACTAACCAAGCTACCCTCGACTAGAATAAGTCATAAGAAATATCAAAACATAACAATTTCTATACGAGATACTGTAAAGATCTTAAGTCAAAGGATCACTTATAAAATTATCATAATGAAAATTTTCATAAACATACAAGTAATTTTCTAAATGGATTTCTCATATAATATATGTTCAGCGAACTTGTTCTCTGATAAGCACCCACTTTTTTGTTTAAGTATCTCTATAATTTAGTTTATAATATCGACTACTTGCTTCATAAGAAAAAAAACATAACGTATGCTAATTTTTTTTACACTCTCTCAATGTCTAATTTAAATATAATAATTTGAAGATAATAGATAAATTATTTCAACCAATGATATGTAACAAGCAATTTTAGCAAAAGTACTTAATAGTATAATATTTATTTCTATGATATTTCCAAATTCCTTTTACAATAAAAAAAATTAATTAATTTAAATATGAAGTCATCCAAGTTAAGAAAGAAAGACATCCTACTCATAGATTTTGCATGTTACATATCATAGCATTTTGAGAATAAATACTAACGATCTAAATAAATGGTGCAAAATTGTTACAAATAAACATACCAATATCATATGTGATGCAAATTGCTATTGATCTTTATTTAATATTAATAATTGGAGCAAGTAATTACTGCAGTTGAAAACTGATTTGAATTAATTCTCGATAATAATATATAAATATGATACAATATCGTAGTTGTCTGACGTATAAACAGATTGAAGAGAGTCACTTGATTCCAGACTTGAAACAGCCAACATAGAACCAGGTGGAACCAGTACTTTAATGTGGATCCAACTCTATGAACACTGCAATTATTAAAGACTCCAAGTCGAGACAAATTAAGAAGGATTTATTAAAGTCTTATCTTGAAGCTCTGGAGACAAATTTCCTTTTGCGCACCAGCAGCATTAAAGACATCCTAATGGAGTAAGCTTGACATAATAATCATACTTAGGTAACAACAGGAAGGGCCGTATTAGTAAAGCAAAAGCCGAAAAAGGAAAGGACCAAAAGGCGATTGTCGTGAGAGTGAGTGAGACCGAGACCAGAAATTGAGAATGGTAAGTCGATGTAACCTTTGACATTGGCTTCATTTTCCAACAAAGCAAAAGATAGCAACTTCTTCCTTCTGTTCCCCTCCTCAACCCCACACTATTAATGGCAGCATAAGTCTCTCTCGGTGCTTTGAAAACCAAATTTGAGCCTCTTATTTATCCTCTACTCTGTTTTCACAACCATCGCCTTCCCTGTCACTTTTATGCCATCTTTGTATGCCTTTCGAGTTTTCAACCTCCATTAATTTGAGTTTTCTGTAATCTACTAGCTTTAAGTTATTCTTTGTTTCTTCTTCTAGCTATATTTTCTCCCCTATATAAAGGCTTTGGACTTTTTCTTCGGTTGCTTGCTCTTCAAGATCTTATCTTTCTCTGCTTAAGAAATAAGCTGATAAAGATTTACTACAGATAGTGACAGGAAAATATTCCCGGAATTTTTACTCAAACGAATTTTGATGGTTCTCTGGCATCAAATCTCTTAAAGTGAGCCTATAGTGTTTTTTAATAGAAGAAAGAGACGGAAAATGGTGAAAACAGAGCAAAAGCAGAGAAATTCTGAGCCGTTATTCATGGATTCAAGTATTAGTCACAATTATCACCAGCGAAATGAACAACCCAGTTCAGGTTTATTGCGGTTTCGCTCAGCCCCGGGCTTACTTTTCTCAAATTTCGTCGATAATGGATCCATCAACGATCCAATCTCCAGTTTCAATGAGTTCGAGCATAAATTTGCAGCAGGAGTAAGAGAGGCGGCTGGTCATTTTGTGAATTCACAGCAAAGTTATTCTCCCCTGCCTCCTCATCATCCAAGGCAGAATTCATCTATGTGCTCTTCAGCCATGGATACTTCACATGGTTTGTTTGGTACCATGGAATTGCATCAACATGAGCAATTGAAAAAGATTGACTCAACTCTTGCTAGGCAGAATAGCTCCCCTGCTGGACTTTTTGGCAACTTGCCTGCCCAAAACGGTATTTTTCTTTCTCTTCTTTGTAAGTGAGATTGTTTTTAGGCACTTTTCAGGGAACATGTGTCTTTGTAAGATTCTGGGAATATTAGCTTCTGTTGTCTTTCTGAAATGCAGATTAGCTGTGATTGAAGAAGCTCGTTTAAAAATACTAATCTGATACATTAAGGAGGCCAAATGTTCTCTTATCCAAATGTGCTCTTCTTTCAAATATGCTTATTTTTGTTAGATTTATTGATCTAAGGAGGCCAGATAAGGAATGAATTGTTAGAGAGAAGTAGAAAAGGAACAAATTTTAGTTCACTCAATAATATTTCGTTCGATTGAAAAAGTTTCTTCCGGATTCAACGAGAGAAGTGTAGCTTATCCCGGAAATTTCAAACCTTTCTAACTAAAATCACTGGGAACTTTCCATTTCCCTTAATTGCCTGATGACCATTCTTTAATGGCTCTCTTGCTTTCTTACAGCGAGTGTCCGCGTTCACACTTTAGCGTGAACTGAACAAGAAGGGAACTTCAGTTTACATCTATGCTCTTAATTACTAATCGAATTTATAATTGAAGTTCAGTTAGATACCTGACAGAACATTTTCCTCATTAGGTTCGCTGAGCAACTTGTGATTCGTTACTTTCTCCCTATATTCCGATAAATGGACAGAAATTTGTAAAAAAAAAAATAAAAACTTTGTCTATTGAAGAAGATAGAAGGAATAGGAATCGTTGAGTATGTCTCAGTGAATTGCAGGCTATGCCACGGTAAAAAGTACGGGAAATTACAGTCCTGCAAACAGTACCAATGGCGAAGGAAGTCCAAGATTGAAGTCTCAACTGAGTTTCTTATCGAGGGTGCCTTCTTCATTAGGGATGTTGTCTCAGATTTCTGAAATTGGGAGTGAAAGCATTGTGACAGGCAGCCCTGACAATGTCAAGCTCAGTGACAATAGTCGATTTTATGGTAGTTCTGGATTCTCATATAATTCCTGGAGCGAATCTCATTATGCTGAGGATATAAACAACTTGAAAAGAGATCAAAATGGAAGCGGAGAGCTGTTTGCTAATTCCCAGGTATAAATTTTCATACTGGGGGATCAGGGCAATTGACAAGCTTGATTATAGTCTAATTTTTACAGTGTGGTTTGATGAAATCTAGAGTGAAGAACTTGGAAATCGTGTTCCCTTGTTATCCCACCACTTGAGTTTACCAAAGACTTCAGCAGAAATGGTTCCTGTAGAAAAGTTCCTCAACTTTCAAGATTCTGTGCCTTGTAAAATTAGAGCAAAGCGTGGTTGTGCTACTCATCCGCGAAGCATTGCTGAAAGAGTAAGATCCATTTATATTTTTGTTAAAGATTTCATGCTGTGCGTTCCTATTACAAGCTTTATGAGTGATTTCTCAGGTGAGAAGAACCCGGATCAGTGAAAGAATGAGGAAGCTACAAGAGTTGGTTCCAAACATGGACAAGGTAGAACCCTGAATGATTGCTCTGTCAACCTTGAATAATTATGGTGTTTCATGAAAGTTTTTCTTCTTCTTGGCAGCAAACAAACACAGCTGACATGTTAGATTTGGCTGTGGATTACATCAAAGATCTTCAGAAGCAGTACAAGGTATCAGGATTTGATATCAGATAATATATTCTTGGTTGGCCTACGTTAATTTCAACCCTGTTAACCTTTTTTTTGGCAGATTCTCAGTGACAAAAGATCCAACTGTAAGTGTTCAGGTAACCAGAAGCCGATGCGAAATCAAATTATTTGACTGGCTTCTGTACAGAACATAACCGGATAGGAACTCTTTATCTCTATTTGTTTTTAGTTTTGGGCAATAAGGAAACAAGTGTTCAAAGCTTATTTAAATTTTAGTAGTACTTTTTTTTACGTGGAAGGTAAGGATCAAATCAATGGGACAACTGATTCATTAATAGCCTCAACTGTTCCCACCATCTTAATTAGTACCCCCAGACTATGTGAATCGGAAGCACTTGCTCTTTGTATGGACCCCGTCCCAGTCCCTGGTTTGGCTGGCTAAATTAGCTGAGGGTCAATAAATCTTAAACTTGATAGTACTTTCAATTTTGCAGATGATGTTGTGTATACAATAAAGTGTAAATGTTTGTTGGGGTTTAATTTTTAAAGTAAGAGGAGCACAAGAGAGAATAATACTTTGAGCCGCATAACAGCAGGATCTACAAACAAGGTGTTTACAAGTATAATCTGAGTCTTCACAGTTGTGACAAAAGATTTAGTACTTAACTATAAAAACTTAATAGACTAGTTAGATCAATTACCAGCTTAGTGTAATCTAGAGGAACTGTAACTTATGAACTAAATAGTTGATTAGATTGTCACAGGGCTAGAGCAAATGATTGAGAAAGTGCATTAATAGCTAGTACTATGGTCTAATATCTTTGCTTTTAGCCTTTTGGTATTTTGAGACTCATATCACTACAATCCATTAGAGGAGCATATGTTATTATGTATTGCAATCTCAGTAGATTATTCAAGAGGGAGGTTCCATTTATGATTTGTTTTCCTTATCCAGATATGTGAATGTGTGAATACTATCGGCAATGCTCATTTCCCTAATCCAAGTGTTGTGCATCATTGTTTGAATATCTTGTTTTGTATCTTAAAGGTTCTGAAGTTTCTTCTTTTCACAGAACATTATTTGTATTTGTAAAGCTCAAATACAAATGTAAATTATTAAGCAACATTCAAATAAATTAAATTTTCCTGTATAATATATAAATTTATTGTTCTAGTAACTAATTCTCTTATAAGCTAAGTCAAAGAGACGTTGACAGTCCTTGAAAATTCCAAAGTACCTAAAAATAGGTATGTTGATTTAAAAGCCTAAGATTTTGAAGAGTCAGTCAGCTAGAAGTGTGGGCCTGCTGAGAAAAATAGGTGGCTCTTCTTATGATTTATGAGAGGCCTAGGAGCTCATTGAAGGTTCACAGAGAGTATAAATTATTTGATTGAGTTGTCATCGACTCCACGTAAGAGTTGAAAGTTGAAGATCATTAGCAAAGGACAAATTAAATATTTTCAACTTCTTACACTTGTGGAGATAAGTAAAGTCATATCCTGGTTTAATGTTAAAAGTTATAAGCCTGGTAAGTATCTCAACATATATGGCCTGTTTAGTTGTTAGTTGATCAGTCAAAAAATGGCTATCTGAATAAATTTGGCTGATTGACTTTGTTAACTAGTTGTCTTTAGTGTTTGGTAATCAACTAATTGAGTTGGCTGATTGAACCCAGTCAGCTAATTTTTAAAAAGCTAAAGAGGAGTAGCATTTTGTCTTATCAACTGTTAACTATTTATTTGGCTGATGATTGTGCCCTCAGTTAATTCTTATTTTCTGTACTAGATTGCATCCATTTATTTCAGAAGTTATGTAGGGATGTTATTCCTTTCTTGTTAGACTCAAACCTCACTCGTATTCATCATCCAACAATCAATAATAATAATTAATTTGTAAAATTTGTTTTCCATGTCTTTATTAATTTGAACATTTTAACTTTTGTTATTTATTTTAATAATTCAAAAAATTATAAATCATAAACAAAAATATATTAATTTTTGATTAGATTAAAGATTTTATTTAACTCT
>JAOTJB010000007.1:958718-971663 GCA_027123815.1 Erythroxylum minutifolium | reverse complement strand
TCTAATTTATTAATTCATTAAATAATTTATTATTCTTTACTAAGAATATTCAACGAAATACTAAGATATATAATATTTATACCCTTATAATTTTTTTAAAGTCATGTCTTCATAAGTCATTTTACATATAAAAAGCTAATACTAAACAACTAATTTTATCAAACATCTCTAACAAACATCTAATGCAATCCGCTAGTTAAATCAGCTGATAGAATCAGTTATTGGTTAATAGCTGATAGAATCAACTAACAACTAATGCAATCCATTGTTTGCCAAACAGGGCCATAATGTAAAGGGGTAAGGAGGTAAAGGGTCACCATTTTTCAGACTTTTTATCCCTATGAACATTTGAGTGGCATCACCATTCACTATGATGCTATAAGAAGTTGTAGTCTCATATTGCTTAAGCCATTTAGTGAAGAGTTATTGATAACCAAATGCCTCTATTATGTGAAAAAGGAACTTCCAATTGATAAAATCAAAGTTCTTGTATGATTCAATCTTTATAAAGTAGCTTCTAATTGTTTCCTTCTTGTTATAATTCTTGAAAAGCTCTTATTCGAAAAGAACATTGTCTTCAATATTCTTACCTTAAAAGAAAGCACCTCATTATAGATTAATGGACTCCATGATTCTTCTCAATCTTATGACCAACATTTTAAGATAATCTTACAAATTACATTACAATAGGATACAAATTTAAAGTTTTAAAATGTAGGATTGGAAAACTTGGGTATGAGATAGATATATATTTTTTATTTATTTCTTTCAGCATCTTACCTTTAATAAAGAACTTTATGATTGCATTATAAACTTGTTCACCATCTAAATTCCATAATTTTTGGAAGAGAAATGCATTCAACCTGTCTAGTCTAGATGTTTTACTTGGGTTTATATTGAAGAGAACTCTTTATATGTTTTCTTAAATGAATGACTTAATGAAGTATTTAGGTTGTTTTCTAGAGATTGAATGTTCTTAAAACCTACATAGAAGAAGAATTTTTATTAAAAGTACATAAGGTGTTTTGGAAGAAATTGTAGGTCAAGTTCATTAGCTCTTGTTGCTTTCAAGATCCTTTCCCTTTCTTATTTATCAGTGAACTAGTCTTGTTAAGGTTCCTTTAACAAAAATTGCATTATATAAAAAATTAGTATTCTTATCCCCCTCTAAGAGCCACTGGATTCTAGCTAATTTCTACTTTAATAGAGATTTGTGAGCCTTTAAGTTTTGACTGTGCTTGGACAAAGCTTGCCTTTCTTTCAATTTTAAGGAATCATCATCTAGGTTAAGGTAGGGCTTGTTTTGGATTTGATTAAGAATATTTTTCTATTCTGGTTATTAAAGTGCCTTATGCTCAAAAGTTTGAGTTCCTCTTTCACTTATAATTTCCTCACACTTGTAGGCTTTAAATCATTTTATGCTAACAACTAATCATCTTTATATGAATTCCTTAAAGCCAATAATCTTGATTAGTTATTTGTTAAATCTAAAGAGATTTCTAGTCTCTTTTCCAAACAAGTTATAGATTTCTACATGGTTATGATCAGAGCAGAGGTTGTTATTGAAATGTGCATTAGGTAATCTTGACATTAAATCAATTTTTATTTAAGCTAAAAAGGCATAATTTATATTCTAATATTTTTTAATTATAAAAGAAACCCATCATTTTATCATATATAAGTAAATCCTTAATCTTATATAAGTTAATAATAAAGTACCTTTAAATAGATAAAATATATCATTTCCATTATAATTTTGTCTATCACTGTCACGACAATCTATTTTTAAATGATGGACACATTATTATTGTTGTTATCTCTAGCGAACTTCTTTCTCTTTGAATTCCTAATTTTTTAATTAAATATTCAAATTTCTAGTTTGTCTTTGTAATCTCTAATGCATCTTAATGTATCTCTCACTATAGACAAGTATAAGATAAACATGCCATTCAGATTTATGCATTTATATCCTCTTCTTTTTCTTTCATTTTTTGATATATGTTCCTATGGTGTTAGCTAAACTATTCATAAGAGGTTAAGAAAATTTTAAACTTAAGGATAAAAGAGAATAAAAATTTGAAAAGAAAGAATTGATGTTTACTTGTCTAAAATTGCTAGGTGCATGCAATAACTCATAAATCATATGTTTCAAGTAAATTATTTGATAAGCCAACATCTTAAAGCTAAGTAACAATATCCATTCAAATGGTTCTTAATGCACCTCAATATCTAGCCATTTATGCTCTTCAAGGTTAAGATGAGTTGTAACCTCTCTCACCATAACTCAAACCTTCAACCTTTTAGGTTGGAAGGCTCCTACGAGGACTAGCTTCACCATTTAAGCCATCCCATTAGAAACCATCCATCATATGTTACCCATTTACATTTATTGTTAAAGTAATTGAGTTATGTTATGACTTAATATTTATTATAAGTGGTATGTTGAGCAATTAGCTATGCTTTTCGCATTTATTTGGTCCAAAAGAGATAACTTATAGTTTGGAGGTGGATTTACATATATGAATTGTCAATAGTAGTGATTGGCACCCCTAATAAAGTGGTTTAAATGGTGAAATTAATATCTTTTATTGTCGTTAATTTAAAAGGTCTAAGGTCCATGTCACAGTGATAAGGTTTAAAACTCAATCTCAACCATAAAGAGGAGAGTTGTCTAGGAATTGAAATACGTTGAAAGCTGCAAGCTTCACTTGAATTGAACTCATCACTTAATTTTGAGTCAATAGCTTGTCAAATGGTCTACATATATTAAATATCTTGTTTACATCTAAACATGATCAATTTATTTTTCATGTCATTAGAGAGAGTAGATATGGACTAAAAATTAGGGATTTGAACTCTTAATTAAAAACTTAGATAATTAGAAGGTAAGGAACTAGTTGGAATGTTAATATGGTAATGATAAATTCCCCATCTAAAATTTGATTCATGTGATTTTACGATAAAAATAACAGACGGAATTATGATTGAATTGATATTTTTTCCATTTACAAGAGAATTTATTTATGATTTATGTAACAATTCAAGATTATTTATATAGAAAATTAAATTATTTGTTAGATTTTATTAAAAATACTAAGAGTTAAAATGTATCTTCTTCTTTTATTTAAATTTGAGTTATTTATGATCTATTACCAAATAACATAATATTTTATTTTATTTTATTTTATATCCTTGATCCAAAACTTTGTTACTCAACTTATTAAACCTTAATTTATGGTCAAATAAAATTTCAAAGCTTAATTCATTCTTAATTTATATAATTTTAAATTTTGTTATAGGTTAGGAGTAGACAACTTATAACAAATTTCTGAGTATTTGTCTTATTCATATTAATTTTAAGAAGTGAAGTGATTTTTCTTACATCTTGATTAGAATTAAAAATAATAATATCCATTCTTCTTAACATTTATTTCTTGTTTGATGTTTACTAGTTAAGATTTTGATCTTTATTTAGGCGTATTTATTATGAGGTCTATTCCTTACTTAAAGGCTTTTACCATATGGTATTTTCCTTTTTTATAAGCCTTTGCTAGATGATCCACAGCCTATTGCACTTATTAAGTATTTTTTTTAGTAGTATACTTCCAAAGTTTTTTTTTGATAAAGTCATTTTTATACTTAATGACTTTTTATTAGGCATTTTAATATTTTATATTATTATCATGAAAAATTAATAATTACGATAAATTTACAATAAGAAGACATTTTACATTGTAGTTATTAAACATTATATTGTTTGTATTTGAGGTGACGAGACTTGTAGATGTAAAAACCAAAATTTCTTTGACTTGAGTATTTAACAACATTATACATTATTATTAGTCTAAATTGGAAATTATTGTATTATTATTTTTGTAAGTTGAAAATACTAGTAAAAATTTAATGATCAAATAATTCCATGTTTTTACTTTTTTAGGGCAAAACTTTTTCATTCGATTTTCTAAAAGACGAAATGTAACATATCACTCCCACAAAGTATATGCTCGAACATACCAAAGGATATTTGAGAACATATCCTACGAGAATGGCACATTAAAACAATCACATTGACTAATTTAAGGCATCACACATATCACAAGCATTCAAAAAGATTAATTCTTCTCATTTCATTCATAAGCATAAACTTACATTGTATCATTACAATGCATAATCCATGTATATACATTACATCACATTTAAAAGTTTAATACTCTAAACAAAATGTTCAACATGAAATAGGATGCTAAATTAAAACATTCTAACTAGCCTCCTTAGATTTAGCTGATCAGACCTTTGAGTCATTCTTGTCCCCAAAATGCAATTACTAGACTTCTACTATTTAACCTCAGTAGCTAGAACTTCTTTGAACCTGAAAAGCAACATCGCAATTTTGACAAGTTTGTGAACTCAGTGAATAAACTATCATCGATGTATTCACTCAAGTCAAAACACCAAGATAAATTATAACCCAATTCAACAAGTATTCACATCATACAGTATTGAATACCACATCACATTTTATCATATTTCAACAAGTACAACATGTACACAAACATTGCATATCACTATTTTAAAACAATTCAATAATTCATCTCAATCATTCATATGATAATGTAAAGTTGTATATGCAAATTCACATGTGATTCCATTCTTATTTTTCTTTATTGTGACCGAGTGCCTATCAACCCAATTTACTATCCCATATCTATTGTAGATACCGAGCTCATTTCTAACCTGAATCTATTGTGGATTTCGAGTCCGTATTATCTGAGCCTTTTTCATAATCCAGAGCTTAAAGCTCTTTTCTCACATTGGTCACTCCGGTCACAACTCCTTTTTCTAATCATGCATATCAATGAAATGCATCAATCCATATGTCATGCTTTTAATACCCTTCATTTCAGTATCCTCATACCATATAATAAACTTTTCGGATCTATGTTTTGCATTTATCAATCATTTATACACATGTTCCGTATTAAACATACAATCCAAACATAAGCACATATACAATTGAGTTTACACATCTAGGTTAACTCACAGTATGCTCCAGAAAAGCTATTACCTTGATGATCTACTAATGTCTAGATGTTTACAATCGCCTTGCGCGTCTATTGTCATGAAATACATACATAATTCACAAATCACAACCCTGGGACAATATTGTATGCAAATAGGTTTCAGAGGACAGATTTGCAAATATAGAACATAAAATTTATCCCTTATGAGTTAGTAAAGCATCTTAAGTACCAAACCATAGAAAAACACAATTTTCCACGTTCTATTCTCTGTAGTTACACATTTATTGTTACTAATAAATGGTCAAACCCACAACAAGTAACAAACTAAGATTACCTACAAATGGAATAATATTTAAAAAATGGTGAAGAAGAAAAAAAAGAAAACACAATACCTTTAAGCACAATCATAACTAAGCTAATGGACTTAAGATATAGAAAAAGAGAACAGAAAAGCAGGAAGAATGAAAAGGGTAAAAATCCCATTTTTTTCACAGAAAGGAAGGATCTTTAATTATATGTTCACAAATACCTAGAAAATAAAGTTGAACTGAGAAATTACTTGGAAATGAAAAGAAAAACTCAGGAACAAAAATCCAAGTGCTTCAAGCTTAAAAGTCTTGAATGAGAGAGAAGGAAGAGGGCAATAGAGTACAACTAAGAGATATTAGGTAAAGGGTAATACTAAAAACCCTCACTTGCATTTATAAGATAAAATGGAGGATCTCATGCTTCTCCATTTCTTCTCCGTGTTCATTAATAACAAGATAAGAATCAAACCAGAAACTCAAGAGAGGTGATGAAAGACAGAAGAAAATGAAACAAAAAGAAAAAGAAAACCCAAAATACATGTCATAGATTAAACCATAATTAGCAAAACCAACTATAAATCCAAGAAAATGAACTTTCTTTCTTTCTTCATACTTTTCTTCTTCATATTATACGAAGTAGGTAAATAGCAGAAAATGCAAGCCTAAGCCTTAAAAAAGCTTTCAATTTTTCACTCTTTTCCTACTCTACTTTACCTAAACTTGAAGGGATTCTTAAAATCCAGAAAACAAAGAGTAAAAATATGAACATTGTAGTAAACGTACACAGATTTAAGCGGAAACAAATCACCCACATACCAGAAAACCTAAAGAAACCTAAAAGGCCCCAAACAATAAGTGATTAATTAACGAAGAATCGTACCAGAAAATAAAAGGATGTGGGAAACGAAGGAAGAGAGAGTGTGAGAAAAAGTTGCCAAATGTATGGAGTAATAACTTCCATTCCTCTCATAATTGAGAGGTATGGAGTAATGCCCAAAAAGCAAGAATGAAAATACTATTCATCTAATCTTAATTTCTTACCAAGCATTTTCATTCCTTACCCATTCCTTTCTTCCTATACCAACTAACTAAGCACCCCCTAAATCATACTTAAGATTAGATAAATTAAACTCTTTTAATTTATGTTTAATTTTCTAATTAAATAATTTATATCTATATATCAAGATTAATGCATCATGACCACTCAAATATTAAAAATGTAAAAATAATTTTGGCTAATCTTTTTATGCGTAACTTTTTCATATAATTCAATCATTTCATCACACAATGCTTTAGTTAAACATAAAGTATGAAATTAATATCTAGTCTATTTGAGTTCAATCATATAGCTCTCCACTATTAGTAATTAATTTTATCAATGACATTTGAAAACTATTTTCAAGGTATCATTCTATCTTGACCAAGGATGTTATAAATCAATATTAATTAAAAATAATGGAATACTATCCTTAATTATTTTAGGGTGATGAATTCTATATTAGTCACTCAATTACCATCATATAGTTCATAGTATATTTAATGACTACCAATTAAGCTATCTTTGATTAGGATATGTAATAAATAGCATTAAAACATAACAATCCATGTATGAAATGATCTAGAGATCTAAAGTTAAATAATCACTTATACAATCATCACAATGAGAATTTTCATAAAACCATAAGAAATGTTCAAAATGAAATTCTCTTATAGAGTCACTTAAGTGATCTTATTCTTTAATAAGGACTCACATATTTGTTTAGGTATATCTATACAACGTCTATGAGATCGACTACTTCTTTTATAAGGAAAAAACATAACATGTATCAATCTTTTCATGCTTTATCAATGTCTACTCTGAGTAAAACAATAACTAAGAACAATTTAGGGATAATACATAATATGCAATATAAATATCATAATTATGATATTATCACAATTTTATTATGATATATAAATGCAACATAAACATAATTACGATAACATTATGATTGTACTAAAGACTATGAGAATTAGCATATTAAAACAACATGTGATTTCTGATAGATCCAAAATTTGCGAGCTAGGATTTCTTGTGCCTATAATCGATAACTATACCAAAGAAACAAAGGAATTTCTTTACAGGTTCAAGATTAAATGCACCTTAGAATGAGTTGCAAGGACCACAATTCTTAATTTCATTACAGCATTTTAGAAGGGTTCTTTTGTTAGAAAGAGTAATTATGTGTACCATACTATTCTTGAATTCATAAACAACAAAATGTTTAGAAATGAAGTTTATAGATTGAAATATGTTTCAGTTATCTCAAAAGTCTTTAAACTTATTATTCAAGCATAGTTTTTCAAAACATCCATTCACTTTAGGAAAATTGCAGATTACTGATGTAAAATTACCAAGGGAAAATTTCCATAGTAAATTAGCGACAGAAATTACTTTCAGTAGGTAAATTTGTAGGGAAAAAAGATAATTTGCAACAAAAAAATATGTAGCTAAAGGAAAAGGCCAAACTTTGCTGATGAAATTTAGCGATGAATAGTGAAAGTCGTCGTAAAAATAGGTGCCAATGGTTCCCAATAAAAATTATGTACGAAATTTACCGAAGGAAAAAAGTTTCCATAAGTAATTTACTGAAGGAAATATGTTTCTGTAGGGAATTTTCCAATAGAAATGGAGTTTTATAGGTAAATTACTATAGAGTGATGTTTTTGTAGGGAATTTAGTAGTTTGTACGGAAATTTCCTCCGAAAAACACCATTCTATTGGGAAATAACCTACAAAATCATTTTTTTGTCGATAATTTACCTACAGAAATATCATTCTGTAGTTAAATTCAAACTACATCAAGATTGTGGTTTCAATTGGAAGGAAAACAACGTCGTTTGCTTAACCACCAACAACATCGTTTCCTTATCTGATTAAACAAATGTTGCACCTCTCCTTTTCCCCTCACTATCTATGGTTCTCTGAAACTTACAAATTTTTTTCCTCTTCCCTCGCTGTTGTAGTCTTCAGTTCCATAAATCATTATTTTCATCTTGATCTCCAATTAATCTTCCAACGTGGTTAGTTATTCCTCCTTTGCAATTGGTTTTTTATTTTTTGCTTGTTATTATTAGGGAAGCTTTTGTTTGGGTCAACTTTGTTTGATTTAGTTTGTATTGTCTGCGTCTATTTCAACTGTTAATAGTTTATTGTGTGTTTGAATGTGTTCCTGTTGGTGAAGAATGCCACGTACCAGTGTTTTTATTAATAGTTAGGGAAGAATTTCTTATGCTTATAAAGTATTCGATGAAATATCTATCATATATTATGTTATGTTACAACTGTTTTGCATGAAATTGAATATTCATTAATTAAATCTTGACATTCCTAAGCTTGCTTGCATTTATTGTTGTCTTTTATTGATGGAAAACAAAAACAACTGATTTAATCTTTCACTTGATGAATGAAAGGTTTATTCTCATGAAAATGGCGAACTAAAATTTTTCACCCTCTAATAAGTTTTCCTTATAAAGTTTCTTTATCCCTGACTCACCAAGATGACTTATCCATATCTATTACAACATAGTACTATCTTCCTTTCTCAACTATTACGGCTTCTCCACCTACAATTATGCCCGTGTCAGTTTGTAAATGTTATTAACCAATTTTGGTTCTTTCATCATGATTATTACATATAAGGTTTACAAAGAGATCAGGTAAGGTTTACAAAAAGATCACATTCTTACTTAAATCTAGTATATATTGTATACTACTTAATCTCCTAACTATATCATTGAACTTCTCAATCTTTAGTTTCCATATTTTGATTAAAAAGTAGAATAATTTTTTCATATAATGGTCACATCAAGCTATAACATGTCACTAACGACATGGTTGAATGTAATGATATGTTGTTTCATATATATCCCTCCTACATCTTCACTTGTATAATCTTTAGTTTAGATATATCTTGTTTGTGAAAGATATCGAGATGTATTAAATTTTCAACTTCTTTCATATCTCTTTAAGTGATGCAGTATCCATGGATGTAGTATTTGACCTTATCTGCTAGACATAATCAAATGGTTTTAGATTTTTCCATTTATAACTCCTCCTAATTAAGCTCATTTATTTTTGCTGACTTATCCTTTTAAAACCCCTTTAATAAGCCTTAGTATGATATCAAATCCTTTAATCATTATTTTACAGTCTAAAATTTTTAGTTTCGTTGCAATCCACTTTGAACCTTACAATGAAGTCATTATTATTTCAACTATATTGTGATACTACTTATTGAGAAATAATGGTGGATTTAGGATGGATAAGATTTGTGTGAAAGAAAGAAATAAATAAGAGCCAATAAGAAGATCTTTAATGGGTTCGATCAATTAGTTGTGTCTTCATCCTTAAAAGTCGATAGCTATAATTGTCTATTGTTTAATCAAAACCCTCAAATTGAAAAACATCATATACTTTCTTTTATATAGACTATGTTTATATAAATATACTTAATTATAATATACTTTCTTTTATATAGACTATGTTTATATAAATATACTTAATTATAAACTTTAGCTAATACTGTTATACTTAAATAGCCTTTACTAAACTTAACTTATCATAATTATGATTGTAATAAGTTTTAGAATCCTACTAAAGTTTGAACTCTACCAATAACATGTTTCTATATAAGGTTTCCTATCACAAACATGACATAGGACATGGATATGGTATTGGTTGTTATTCTTATTGTTTCTACTAGTATATAGGCATAGATTCAGTTATACTTGTATCTTCAGACCGTGAACCTTTTTACTTCTTTAAGCCTTTAAACATGGTCTATAACAACATAGTGACCTAAATCGTGTTTTCAACTAAAAACACCTTTTCAATTTTAAAACACTTGTATCTTCCACCCATACTTTTGCATCTAATTTCTAAAATGGAATACAACCTAGGCCATGATCGTGTCCTAAGATATGTTCATCTAAATACTTTTAAAAAATATACACATTTTTCCTAAAATAATTTAAGAATTTTACTTATCTATATGAGCCATACATAACACAACTGATGAATAAATTCCATATAAGAGTAAAGGAATCGATCAAAAATACAATATTATGTGTTGTTGATTATATAACATACATATATAATGGTTGAAAGAGAAGATATTGCAAATGATTTTCAAGTTTTTCAGAGATAGTAACAAATCCATATAACTAATTCACTATGCCTCTATAAGATATGAATTTTTTCAATAAATATAATAATTAAAATTAATTTTTTATTTTTTATTTATATTATGCTCTTTATATATTTAGGTAAATTCTATTTGATTGATTCAGGATATACCAATATTCTTGAATTTTTTTCATCATATCATGGTGAGAGATATCATTTGAAAAATTTTGGAGGAAAAGGAAGAAATTAAGGTTCATGTAAATTGTTTAACTACATACATTATTCATTTGCAAATATTATTGAAAGAAATTTTGGCTTTTTAAATGCAAGATCCATTATACCTTTTAAAATGCCTAATTATGATATGAAGAAAAAAATACATTATTTTAGTTTGTTGTTTGTTACACATCTTTACTTAGAATGCATAAACAACTAGATGCATTATTTTAAGGTTACGCTAACATTGAATAGCTTATCTAAAAGGTGCAAATGAATTCATGAATTATAGAACATTATATTGTAGACTTCTCAATAGCATAAAATTAAAAGATTACTTCAAGCTTTTCTCAATACTAACAGGAGCAACTTTTTAACCCTTTTAGCTATAAGTATACATTACTCCTTATCCTCATTTCTAGATAGTTAGAGCTAGACCACATTGGTTTTCTTTGGAAAATAAAGCCAAAACCAATTAGTTTCTCAACATGGGATGGTTATCTTATTAAAGGAAATTTATGGTTCCTTGATTTGTGTAATATTTCCAGAAGTACCTATTATTTATGCTTATATTTTCTTTTAAATAACCTGAGGTTCCTCTTCTTCTAAATCTCATATACTAATATGCTAAAGAGGACTTTTAAAATTGATATATTATTTTTTACTTACATCTTCTTTAATAAATCTAGATTGAAGTATCCCTTTAAGAGGTTTGTAGGCATAACAAGTTAAATCTACTAAGAACTTCATCCTAAAGAAACGTAGAGTACTCATATTAGGAAAATAAGTACCTTATAGACTTAAGATATAAGGAGCATATGTTGTAAATGCTAGAGATAAAGTTGTTGCCATATATTTTATTGCTGATTCAAATTCTTTCATTTAATAGCTAGCCAAAGGATGAAGGATACTTGTACAATAGCTTATTAAAGCCAAACTAGTTTATAAAAATGTACTTTAGGGGCTCCATTGCTCACTGTAATTATATAGGAGGAGTAGAGAAGATACATGAAAGGTGATTAAGCTAAATGATAAAATCATTACTAGTAGGGTTAAGAGAAAAATTAGGATCAAAAGTCATTACTTCGTCTTTAGTGCTTTGACTGATATTGAATGTACTCTTTTTAAGTAATTCGCTACTAATGATCACTAGTGGAATAATATCTCTTAGACAATGAGCCCAAATGCAATAAGGGACCATCCGACATAGTCATTCTCCTTTCTCATTACCGGTACTATTGGTTAAAAAGCACAATGGCTCTTGGAGGTTTTGTGTCGACTATCGTGAATTAAATGTAAAAACAGTGAAGGATAAGTTTCCTATCCTCGTTGTAAACGAGCTCCTTGACAAGTTGCATGGATCTCATTTTTTTACTAAGCTTGAACTCTATTCTGGATACCATCAGGTGCGAATGCATGAGCTGGACATTAAAAAAACTGCCTTTCGCACTCACCATAGCCACTTTGAATTCCTCATCATGCCCTTCGAGTTATCCAATGCCCCCTCCACATTTTAAGCCCTCATGTGAGGTATTTAGCCAACACCTGCGAAAATATATTTTGGTTTTCTTTGATGATATTCTGATATACAGCCATACATGGGACGAGCATCTCCAACATATTCGCACTACCCTTGACCTACTACGTGCTCACCAGCTGTATTTAAAGAAATATAAGTGCTCCTTCTGGGTGCCTCAAGTGGCGTATTTGGGACATGTAATATCGGCGGATGGGATGGAGGCCAATACGAGTATTCGGGCCATCATAGATTGGCCCTAACTATAGAGCATCACGACTTTACAGGGCTTCTTGAGTTTGACAGGGTACTACTGCAAATTCATTAAGGATTATGGACAACTGTTTGTCCCGCTCACTAATTTACTAAAGCACAAATCCTTTCGGTGGACAGAGCCAGCCACAATTTCCTTCACCTAACTCAAACAAGCTCTCACCTCATCCCTGGTGTTACAATTATCAGATTTTGCGCAACAGTTTGTGATCAAGTGCGACGCATCCGGAACCAGCATTAGTGTTGTCCTGCAACAAAGCGACCATCCCATTGCTTTTTTCAACAGGCAATTAGCCATGCGCCCTCACAGAACAGCAACATATGAACGAGAACTGATAGGGTTAGCCAAGTCCGTACAACACTGGCAGCCATACTTATGGGGCTATAGCTTTCTCATCCTTACTAATCGCTACAGTTTGAAATATCTCCTAGAGCAATGAGCCA
>JAOTJB010000007.1:879897-889913 GCA_027123815.1 Erythroxylum minutifolium | reverse complement strand
TGGAGAAAGGTGAGAGAAACAGCAGAAACATTGCTGCTGGAATTTGTTCCATCAACATGCTAGGTGTCAACTTTACAACACAACATTTGTCCTAAGGCATTTCTTACATTTGCCTAATCAAGATGCTGCCATATGTCACCAATTAATCAGTCCATATGTCTCCTAATTATTATTCTGCTTGTCACACAATAATTGGTCCATTTGTCACTTGATTACTAGTCCATTTGTCAGCAATTAACTATGCCAAATGTCACTCAATTTTAGGCTTAATCATCCAAATTTTTCATGTATCAATTTATCTTACCACTTATCATTTTTTCGTAGTCCAAATGTACCTTAAATTCACCAAAAATTCTAAAATAATGCTAATGGTCTCCAACTAAATTTTTATCACAAATAACTCACAATTCATATTTTAATTGTATTTATAAATCAATTATACAATCATATTCGTGTGCAAAAATGTGCATGTCATATTTAACTACAACATGATGTGCATTTCCTAATTTCTTAGTACTTTCTCGTAAATCACAATTATAGCGTTAACATGGGTAACGGGATGTTACAATGCATCTCCATTTATATGTATATTACTTACAGAAGAATGTTGGTACCTTATTGCTAGATATATAATGCTCATACAAATAAAACCAAACTCTTTTGTTTTATTAATGATAAATATTTTCATTACAAAAGTAACTGGAAGAAAATTAAGTTATATGTAAATATACTTGCTTTACAGGATACTATATTTACATAACTTCAACAAATATGAGTTATACCATTATCATTATAGAAATCCTCAAACATTCTATTATCAAATTCACCCTCATGGTCACTCCGAATTGAAGTAATGCAGTATCCTTTTTCAATCTAAATTTTCCTGTAAAACTTCTCAAATACTTCAAAACCATCATCCTTATTTACTAGGAAATAAGCCTATATGAATATATAGGAATCATTTAATATAACAAAACTATAATGTTTACCATTAAAACTTTAAGTTCTAATAGGACCAAACAAATCCATATGTATAAGCTCATGTGGATGCTTAGTAGATATGACATTTTTGGGTGGAAAATTACTTTAAACTTGTTTTCCTTTTAAACACGCTTCACAAACCAGATTATTCTCAAAAGTTAGATTAGGTAATCCTCTTACTAATTCATTTTTGGACAATTTTGACAAAATGCATATGCTAGTATGTCCAAATCATTTATTCCAGATGAATGAGTCCTTTTCTAGAGAAACAAAGCATTTAATCTTTTCAGAAGATATGTCTTCTAGTTGAGCACAATATAAATTTTGATTTCTAGGACCAACAAGCACAATGTTGTTATTATAATCATCAATTATTTCATAACGAGATGTATGGAATGTTACTCTATATCTATTATCACCTAACTAACTTACACTTAGCAAATTAACCATCAACATACAAAATATTATTAATAGAAGTAGATTCAAAGGCACCCATTTTACCAATTCTAGTGACCTTTGGCTTGTTTTTGTCAATAAAGACAACATTACCTCCATCTTTGCTTTCAATATAGTTAAAGTGTGATATTTCACGTGTCATATATCTTAAACAACCACTGTTAACTATCCATTGGTTTTCTCTTGATGCTAGTTTGAAGCATTTATGTAGAATGCACTATCTCATCTTAGGTGCTTAAACTTTTTAGGTCCTTTCAGGTTAGTAATCTGACCTTTTGGTCTCCAAACATACATTTTAGAGAATTTCCCCTTTCTATGTATGCTATAAGAGTGACTAATATATCTATGATTGCCACAGTAAAAGAATAAAAAAGATCAATGAGAGTTACTATCATTTTTGCTATGCATCAAGTTACTACTATTTCGATTATAGCTACTATTGGTTTTTAGAAAGAAGTTTTTGTACAACTTAATATTATTATTTTTATCTTATCCTATCCATGTCTTATCAAAGACACCTCTACCATTACCAAGTAATGCATCAAGATTATTATTTTCATCGACAAAATTAGCTAGGCCCTTTTGCTAGAGAAATGCTTTAAAGGCAATCACCTTTAGCACTTATTGTACAAATCTTTTTGATTAATAAAAGACTTTTTTGTTAATTTGATGTTCATGTTCCTTATGAATTGATAGTGATCTTAATTCGAATTAATGAAGTCCTTGATACATTACATAGCAGAAAGGAAATCATGATGAGATCATGATAATGAGATTCCTATCATGTGTAATTATGTTAGTATCTAAATTATCCCTAGTCATAGGATTAATGAGATAGGACATTGTTAATCCAATTATACTAGTATATGTTATACTTATTGATTTGATCAAGAAGTAGATCTCACCAACTGTAATTATGAGATGTTTAAAGTTAACATGTAGATATTTACTAAGAGTAGTAAGTACATCGGATGACCTGCTATGAGATTATCATATACATAATCTATCAAATGTTATTCATCAATCTCATCATTGCAATGGTGCAATTATCCTTAAACTTGAGGTACTCAAGAACATCTTAGATACTGATCATGTGGTTTGACAACGTTCCTTGTTACCTCAAGACGAGGTCGCCTATAGGATAGTGATTAGGTACAGCTATTGGTATTTGAAGGTAATTGGGTAGCCATAAAGGATTCACCACTCTTGATAAAAGGGGATGATACCCATGACCTCTTATCGTGGTCATTACTCAAGAGTGTCTGGCCAGAGCAGTTATGTGTTATAAAGAAAATCTTTGATGACATATAGAGTAATGAGATCCCTAGGATAAGAACTAACATCACTTAGACTAGATGTGACGTAGTCAATATAATGGGAATTGACACATAACCCAGACTCCAAACTAAGTAGGGTATGGGATGATAAAGGGACGAATTGTATGATAATTATCTATGGAAAGATTCGTAAGTCAGATAATTAACTATCGAAGAGTTCGTGTGTTAATCCACTTACGTTCTAGTAAATTGACATCATGAAACCCTTCATTATTTGCTTGGATTAAGAGTTAATTCAATTGAAATGAAACTAATCATAATATGCTTGGATTAAGAGTTAATTCAAATGCCCAAAATAACCAAGACCTAAGGGTCACACGCATAAAAGATCGGATGAAAAATATAGTGTGCATGACTATCATTTTAAGAAAGTCACACTCGTGACCCACTTTATGACAGGTGGTACATAAGTGAGTTCTTCACTTATGTACACACAATAAAATTCAGCCAAAAACACACTCCATTGAGAGGCTAAGGGTTCAAAAGAGTTTTGGAAGTTGAGAGGAGTGATCTCGAGGTTTTTTCATGCAATTTTATGCAATTGTTTCATGAGTTTAATTACACGTAACTTGATTATGATCTAACTCTCGATTGAGCATCTACTTGAATTCATTTTTTTTGGTGTTCTAACCACCCTTACATATTATTATTCTCCGTATTTTGTGCTCTTAAGAGGCAAAGAAGGTGTTTAGTGTTTATAACAACCCAAAATAAGGAGAAGAAGTAAGAAAGGAGGAGCTATCCTTTAAGGTACAAAATTTTAATTACATGTTCTTTTAATTCTATATATTAAATACATATGATTCTGGATTTTTTGAGGATGTCATGGGGTTGAAATTTTGATTCCAATGCTTCCATTGCATAGCCATGCATGAGATGCATAGACCCATGGCTCCCCTACAGGATAGGCTTTCCCGACTTGGTTCGAATATGTGGTTATTAACTTAATTAATCTGTTTTCCTAATTCATAATGTGGCTGTCCAATTAAATCTAGATAGTTTGTTCTAAATTGTTCGATAACTAGGTTTAATTAATAAGCTCTTCTTAATTAAACACGAACTAAGGGACAACCAGGGTTAACAAAGCTTATTGTTAACCTACGATTAATAGTTGCTAGGAGAGGTACAACAATTCGATGAAGTATGTTTAATTGAGTGTAGGTCAAGATAGAATCGATGACCAGGTCCCTAATGAATTGATCACTTTCATCATTTTTGAATGTTTTCTTTAATTTTTTTTCATTAGTTTAGTTTTCTTTTCTTATTTGAAAATAAACCAAAACCCTTTGTATCCTAAACACCGATTATTTTCTTTTCCAAAGCTAACCTAACACTCTTTGTGGGATCAACCTAGACTTATCACTAGCTACAGTTTTAGGTCTAGTTATTTTGTGTAGTATTATATCACGCTACATCAAATTTGACACTATTTGTAACAGTCTGGACCACTTCACTCACAGATATTGTCTGCTTTGGGCCTTGACCCAACCAATCCCTCACGGTTTTGCTCTTCCCACCCTTGGTAAAACATGTCTTATGAGGGAGAGGTATCCACACCCTTATAAGGCATACTTCGTTTCCCTCTCTAACCAATATGGGATCTCACGCTATCTACCCGCCTTTTAGGGCTCAGTGTCCTCACTGACACACAGGTTTGGACACTGGCTCTGATACCATTGTAACAGCCTGGACCATCCTGCTCACATATATTGTCCGCTTTGGACTTTGGCTTAGCCAAACCCTCACAGTTTTGCTCTTCCCACCTTAGAGAACACGCATATATGGGGAAGAGGTATCCATACCCTTATAAGGCGTACTTCATTCCCCTCTCCAACCGATATAGAAATCTCACAATCCACCCCCTTTAGGGCTCAGCGTCCTAGCTGACATACCGGTCCGAGTACTGGCTTTGATACTATTTGTAATAGCTCGGACCACCTTACTCACAGATATTGTCCACTTTGGGCCTTGGCCTAGTCGAGCCCTCACGGTTTTACTCTTCCCATCCTTTGGAAAAATGAGTCTTGTAAGGGAGAGGTATCCATACCCTTATAAGGCATACTTTGTTCCCTTCTCCAACCGATATGGGATCTCACTCTATCCACCCCCTTTAGGGCTCAGCGTCCTTACTGACACATCGGTTTGGACACTGACTCTAATACTATTATAATAGCCTGGACCACCCCGCTCACAAATATTGTCTGCTTTAGGCCTTGACCCAACCAAGCCTTCACGGTTTTGCTCTTCTCACCTTTGTAAAAATGCATCTATGGGGGAGAGGTATCCATACCCTTATGAGGCATACTTTGTTCCCCTCTCCAACCGATATTGGAATCTCATAATCTACCCCTTTAGGGCTCAGTATCCTTGCTGACATATCGATTCGGAACCTGGCCCTGATACCATTTATAACAGCCCAGACCACCTCACTCACAGATATTGTCCGCTTTGGGCCTTGGTTCAGCCGAGCCCTCACGGTTTTGCTCTTCCCATCCCTTGGGAAAACGTGTCTTGTGAGAGAGAGGTATCCGTACCCTTATAAGGCATACTTTGTTTCCCTCTCCAACTGATATGGGATCTTATACTATCCACCCCCTTTAGGGCTCACCATCCTCATTGACACACCAGTTCGAGTACTGGCTCTGATACCATTGTAACAGCCCGGACCATCCCGCTCACAAATATTGTCCGCTTTTGACCTTGGCCCAGCCAAGCCTTTACGGTTTTATTCTTCCCACCCTTGGGAAAACGCGTCTATGGGGGAGAGGTATCCATACCCTTATAAGGCGTACTTCGTTCCCCTCTCCAATCGATATAGGAATCTTACAATCCACCCCCTTTAGGGCTCAACGTCTTTGCTAACATATCTGTTCAGAACCTGGCTCTGATACCATTTATAATAACCCAGGCCACCCTCCCATAGATATTGTCCGCTTTTGAGCCTTGGCCCAACCAAGCCCTCACAGTTTTGCTCTTTCCACCCCCAAAAAAACGAGTCTTATAAGGGAGAGTTATCCATACCCTTATAAGGTGTACTTTATTCCCCTCTCCAACTGATATGGGATCTCATAATATCCACCTCTTTAGGGCTCAGCGTCCTCACTGACACATCATTTCGGGTATTGGCTCTGATACCATTATAACAGTCTGGACCATCTCGCTCACAGATATTATCTATTTTGGGCCTTTGCCCAGCGAAGTCCTCACGGTTTTGCTCTTCTCACTCTTAGGAAAACACGTCTATATGGGAGAGGTACCCTTATAAGGCTACTTCTTTTCCCTCTCCAATCGATATAAGAATCTCACAATCTACCCCCTTTCGGGCTCAACGTCCTCGCTGACATACTGGTTTGGGTACTGGCTCTGATACCATTGTAACAGACCTAGACCACCCGCCCATAGATATTGTCTGTTGAATTCATTAATAAAATCCACCCAGGAAATCTGATTATGGTAGCGTACTAGCATCACCCTCCAATAATCGGACAACTACCTTCAGCTTCATCTTGTCAGACAACCCCATATTGTGGAACGTTTCTACGGTCTGTCTCATCCTAGTTTTGGCCTCGGTAACATCACTGTGTCCATTAAAAGTACCACACCCGAGGTTCCTTGCCTTCTTAATATACCCCGAGATTTCAAGCATCGGACGTTGCTCTAAGGCAGGACTAGGTACCGCTAATGGCTGCTGAGATGGTGTTACTTGTGGTGGCATCTGTGGCACTCCAGTCCTAGGCTGCTGCTGCACAGTATACTATGCCCACTATGTCATCACCTGCTATAGAGCCTCTGTCGGCATCGGTGGCAAACCTGGCGACGGTGCTTTAGTGTGAGGCTGCCTATGAGTCAAAGAGCTAGCGACCGCTGGTTCTGCAACAACTTCAACACTGTGTTCCTCTGGCTCTGGTTGCAAAGGTCCAACCTTGCGACAACTTCCGCTTCCTCGTCCAACCATGCTATCACTATAAAATTAAAGAAAAAATGCTATTTCATAACATAGATTGGACTAAGCCTAGCTTATCTGATGTCCCAAACACCCCAAGAAATGTCGATAAGTACTGTCGCCAAGGTCGAAATCATCTGACCATTAAGGACATCAATTTAATGTTTCAAGACTCAACTTCTTGACCAAAGACTTGTGACACCCAGACTCGACTCCTAAGGCTCATGATTCTTTTGAAAATGGTACTAACACTTTTTAAAATGTTAAAACTAGCTCTGATATCAATTTAATTACGACCCATAACCATATTGGGCACATGACAACCGCCGCATACCCAAGCTAAGGATACATCACGGTACCACTTAACCCGACTATGCAAGGCTAACTGTACATTCTTTTAAGCAAAAACTAAATAAATAATAAAAAACATCGAGCAATACAATGACTGTATTTTGAAAATCCCAAAACTTAATTGCAACACCTGTAGATCAATTTGAAACGCACTTTTATATTCTCATTAAAACTCAACCATAACTTCTGGACTTTTAAGTTCACTCAAGAGCAATCTCAGCAACAGTACAAAAGTTTCATACATAAGATCATTTACAAACCACAAGACAATCAAGAGTTAATTTACACAATCATCAAACATGTATATAGACTCATGAGCCACTCAACATCAAAAGAACAAAACATAGACTACCTACGTGCGGTAATGCCCCAAAAATGTCAAAAGACCACACGATCCACTCAGTGCTTCATGTTCACCAAATTAACCTGCATTGTTGGAAAGCAGAGAGGATGAGTACGCTATGAACTCAGTGAGTAGGAAAACATATATCGCAAATAGGACCCGGTACACACCAAGACAGTCAAGATAACCTGAGGATGGGTTTTTTACACATCTAGCATGCACACAACCACTCATGAAATGAAGATACATGACATATAAACACATAGGCGTAGCCTATGACTCAATACATACCGGATAGGAACCACATAGGCCTAGTCTATTAATCACTTGTCTAGTAAACATAGGTTCCAGTTCTAGTACATAAGAGCTGAAAAACAATCACGTGTATAAATCAAATCTCATCGGGAAGTCAAATCTCAGAATAGGCCAAATAGTTATGTGCGTCGCCACTAGTCGTCCAAACTAGTGTGCACACCCATCAATTTCTGGTGTTGGCTCAACTTTCATCTGTGGTGAGTCCAGACTATAGTCGATAAAAGCGTCATGACCCTAGGTAATGACCTCGTCGGTGACCAGACCTCTAGGTGTGCAATCACCCGCAAGTCTCGTAGAATGGTATTGATACAAGGACTTGACTTTTATGTACCAACGTCAAGGGTACAGGGGTCGCTTAATCTATTATGCCTAGCACACGATTGGCCAATTGTTATCTCACCAATCACAAAAATCATATAAAAATATTAAGTACTAAAATCAAGTAAGGCACCATGCCTTTATTTATCGGTCCAACCTATAAAATGGAACCTTGCCATGGCTCTAAGCCAAAAGAGAAACACATACCCATAGCATAGATGACTCAGTTATACATATGTAAGTTTCAACACATTATTTCATACAATAAAAGTCATCAGTTGCATTCTAAGTGCAAAGTTGTTCATTTGAGGTTCAATTCTACTACGCATTACCTAAGTTCAAAGTTCAAAGTTCAAAGTTGTTCATTTGCATGTCTTAAGTTATCCTAATCTTATTTGAGAGATATGATTTTCCCAACTCACCTCAAAAAAATATACTCCCTTGACTTCAACAATTCTAGTTATGATTTCCTTGATCAATAGCTCCTGAGCCTTTATACATGCAATATATCATGTATTACTACTCAAGCATGTGTCTCATATGTATAAACCACCACATATGTGTATAAAACACAAACTTTTGCATGTCCAAACACATTAGGCCACTACTCATTAATCTAAGCAAAAATTCAAGTTTATTCTAAGTATACATGAAAGCTTCTTTCCAATGCACACCATTAAAATCCTTAAATCATAAGCCAAGTTCACTTAGGCATTTTATCAAACACCTAATGTGCATTACTTTCAAGTTATATTTTCAAGACTTTATCATAGTAATTCATGCTCCTATCTTGTTATATAACAAGCACTTCTAAACAACAACACATTTCACCACTCTATTAAGTCCCAATTCCCTTCATTTAAGCCTTATTCATCATAATTATACCACTCATTACATTAGTCCATTTCTTCCCCCATCATTTCAGCCAAGCCTTATTCAATATACGTCTTCTTCATTTTTTTCATCAATTCACATTATACATACACAATTAACTCCATATCAATTTCAAAAGTTATTCAAATTTTCACAAACTTTCACCAAAGAGAGGGCATTTCAGTTTTGGCTTAAGGAGACTTCTCTATGACTCATTTTATTCATCTAAACCATGTTTCACGCATATTCAAGTATGGAGAACAACATATCTTAACACCAAACTCAAAATCATAACCTAGAGAGAGATGAGACAAAATTTACCTATACTTTCCTTTGATGATACCTTAAAATTCTTTGAATATAATGATAGATTTGAGTTCCTTGACCTCAAATTACCTTAGAACACCTAGTTTTGGGTTAAAGAATAAAAAAAAGGTGGTAAAAGCTGGGTGATGGCCGAAACTCCACTTCTCCTCCTCTCTTCTCTTTTCTTCTCCTTTCTTTTAATTAAAACAAAATGTTTCTAATGTTTAATGAAGGGTGCACCGTTACACCATAAAGAAGGGTCTAGAATTTGACTCTTTTTTTACCAAACATGGTGAATTTACCTTTTTGCCCTTAGTTTATGTGAAAATACCATTCTACCCTCCAAACTATCCTAAATCTGCAATTAAGCCCAAAATTTGAAAATGACCAAACCTTTTATTTTCATTTTGGTCCATGGAATTTTTCCAATTATAATTAAGCCCTTTAACTTTATAAAATTACATATTGATCCTCTAAGAATTGAAAAAATACATTTAAGTCCCTTATGTACATCAACTTTTAAATTAAGTTTTCTAAGTGTCCAATAAGTCTATAAATCATGTTTAATCACCTTTAAGGTATTAGAACACATTTAACTCAATCACCATGGCCATATCCATCCAATGAAATCAAATTTTCACACTTAGAAGCTTATATGTCAGAAATTTCCAAGATTTCGCATACCAATGAACTCTTAAGTTCATGTAAGGGCATATAACATTATATATCATTGACATATATACCGAAAGGATTCAAATATATTTTTGAACTCATATACAACCATGTATATATC
>JAOTJB010000007.1:810912-822608 GCA_027123815.1 Erythroxylum minutifolium | reverse complement strand
AGAATCGGACGGTCGTCTTGCTATGAAAAACAGTGCTTCCTGTAATGTTTGTTTTCACATTAACTTTGTAAATTCTCAAAGATCTGGAGCTGTAATACGTATGAGAAAGCTGTTTAAGATAATAACAAACTAAATGTTAAGCAAACTGGATTCCATTATCCTTAATCCTCATCTGCATCAACTGCAATTTAGAGAATTTGTTGAGCATATCTAGGATTAAATAGAGTGAGAGTGAAAGAAAAGGCTGGAAATTGTATTTAGTTAGGTGAGGCAATTGTATTTTTGATGTGCGACAACTATGCTTATGAAATTAAATATCTTACTTAAAATACAAATTGTCAAGAGTGTTGTAACTAGTCACGATAGATGAATCACTTGTGTCAATACAATTGATATGTTTAAGTGAAGTAGTTGTATGTTCAAGATAAGACATCTGCTCAAATAGGATCAACAAAAACCATTTAGAACGTAAATATCCAAAAGCGATACAACTAATCTAACTAGATGAGACAATTTTGCTATCCAATTGAGGCAATTGTTAGTGAGATAACTCACCTAGAACACGTAAGTATATAAATAAGAAAGTGTGTATAAGAGAGAGAGAGAGAGAGAGGCATAAAGAGAAAAAGAGATTGGGATGGAAAGAACTAGAGAGAAAGATATAGAGCTAAAGATAAAGCAATGAAGAGATAAAGAAAAGAAGATAGAGAGAGAGAGAGAGAGAGAGACATAGATTGAGAAGGATCTAGGCTATAATGATATCGACCTAGTCAGGAATCAATTGGTACCTAAGGTTCAAGGTTGTTATCTCCTTAGGATAGATTAAAGATGAAACATATTTTATAGTAGCCCTCTCAAGTACTGTTCCTTTTAGAGTTTGTAGTGAGGGAGCTTCATACAAAGGACTTAAGTAAGTCCATGAATCATGCCAGAAAGACGCTGTAGCTCTATCCCCCATCTTATGTACAATTCCCCTTCTAGCTTTGTCTTTTATCTTGAGTATGTGGATCATAATTCATATGGAATTAACTTCAAGATTTAAACACCAGAAGCTATCTCTTTTTATGTAGTAGACATAGATCCATTTGACCTATAGGGAGCTTTTGTAATTGAAAATTCTCTATATCTTTTTTATAGACTGCACTTAGTCTGTTACTCTGAAAGAATGAATTCCTAGTCTCCCTTAACATCTTGGCAACACATTAGTCACCTCAACTAACTTTGACTGAGGCTTTATTTGAGGTACTACTTAACTAGACGAATCTTTTTAATAGCTATTTAATGGTCTTTGTAATACTCAATGGGAACTAGATATGGGCAATCTAATACACATTTAAAGTGTTTAAGATTGAACTCATAAGTAGAACTTCTCGATTCTCTCTCTAATTTTTTCAATAAGGGGATTTAATTCACTAAAGGAAGTTCTCCTAATGGAGATTAGGATTCTAGAATATGGTATTGGAGGCTTAAAGGCTTTAATTCTAGTTATGCATTCTATGCAACTGGTATTAGCACTGGCACTCAAAGAGAGAAAGGGCTGAATTTTTTGCTTATTTATTTCTAGACTTGATAGTTGTTTGAAAGTAGTGAGTGCCACAATCAAAGTGTTCACTAAGTTTAAATCTGTTTTGAAGAATATGATCAAATCATCTATAAATGATAAACTAGAAATCTTTACGACCTTGCATTTGGAGTGAAATTTAAACTTCCTGTCAAGTGCTACACCATTGTTGATAAACCTAAAAAAGATCTCCATTCTAAAGGCAAAGAGGTAGGGGAAAAAGGATCCCTTTTCCTTATAATACCCTTGACCTTGAATGAGATTGGTAGGAATTCCATTGATTAAAATACTATGAAGTTTTGGATAAGCATTGTGAAGTCAATTGGATAAACTTAGTTAGGAAACCAAAGGCATGCCTCGTGTTCATTAAGAAATCCCAATCTAGTGAATCAAAATCCTTATTAAAGTCCACCTTGATCTTGTAGATCTTACTTAAAGATATCCTATTGTAGGTTTTTAGTAACTCCTGGACAAGTAGTATATTATCACTTATCATTCTCCTTTTATTGAAGGCTCCTTACAAAAAATCAATTATTTTTGGCTAATACTTTACAATCTGTTAACAAGTATAGTATATATTATTTTATAAATAATGATGTATTATGACATTGGCCTGAAGTCTCTCATAGAGTTTAGAGAAAATGACTTTAGGACTAGGCAAATGTAAGTTTTCTCGACCTTTTTCAACAATCTGTATGAGTTGTAGAATTTCAATATAGCTTTACTTACTATATCTTTGGTGAAGTTCTAAGTTTGTTAGAAAAAGAAGGAAATTAGGCCATTTGGGCCTAGTGCCTTATATGGATTCATAGTAAAAAGAGCTTCCTTAACTTTTATGGCTGAGAAATGTCTAATCAAAGAGTTTGCATACTACATTAAAATTGGATTATCAATTAAGGATTTAAAAAAAAGAGATAAAAAAAAGAGGCATTTGACTTTGTTATCCTCTTTTGTTTTTAGCTAGGATCTATTTTAATTAGTTAAAGCTAAGATTCTATTTGAATTTATTTTATAGAGCAAGGATTTATAGAAGAAACTTGAGTTCTTTTCTCCTTCTTTCAATTAGAGGACCTTTAACTTTGTTTGATCAAATACATGTTATTTTTAACTGTTAGGATATAGGCTCGTAAAGCAGATTTCTATTCTTCAAGCTGGGTCTAATTATGAGGAGATAGGTAAAGGGAAGTTTAAGCTCTTAACAAAATTTCCTATGTCTCTTTTAGGTCTTTTTAAATGTAAGGAAAATTAGCTTTTCACAAATTCTTTAGTTCAACTTTAATGTATTGTAGTTTCTTCAAGCAAATGAATTACTTATAACCTTGAAATTCTTATTTTATTCCTCTAACATCTTCCTCAAATTCCTCTACATTAATCAGAAAGATTTTGAATCTAAAAGGAGAACTTATTTTCTAGGAATTGAACATGTTTTGGATAATGATGGGGGGAGTGATACAAAAGGAGAGTATTATTAAAGAAGGCTACACTTTTAGGAAAGTAGATGAGCCATTTTTCATTCACCAAGCTTGATCTAGTTTCTGTTCCTGATAAATTAGATCACTTTTTACTTGTTATTCCAAAAACCAAACTTCATGCTCATATTAGTGACTTGGATGTGGCTAGTGTAATTTTGTAAAATCCTTGTTGTAGTTTCCTAAGGTAATTTCCCTTTACTTTTATTGTGTGTATTAGGATGTTTAAGTATCCAATAATTAACCATGGTTCTTTCATTGAGTACCCTAGATGCCTTATATTATTCTATAAAGGGATGCATTGAAAAGAAAGGTTAAAAGCATATATAAATGTGACGAAGAAGCTCACTCTTTCAGCTTTCATTCTAACATGAAGGTGAATCATTTGGTCCTTAGACTGAGACTAGATTATTTTAGCTTTATTTGGACCCACTTATGGTTTTATGAGGGCTGAAGGGGGTTAAAAAAAATTTTAAACCAGTAAGAAGCCAATAATTTTATCTTGTAACCCATTCATAAACCAATATAGCACAAATCAAAGCATATAAACCAATATAACTTAAACTTGGTCAATTAATATTCCATGTTAATTATTATGATTAGTAACATTTTAGAGTAATCATTATTTTCCATTACAGAGGTTTACAATCTGAGTTCTCAACTCGAATTATCCATAAATAATGAAAACTCATGGAACAAAATGATATAAACTATCCAATTTATGAACATAACTGTTAGAATACAACCATCTAACACTAACATTGACTTCTAGATCATAACACTAACATCCACCACGACCAGAATCCTCCTTTTATGATGTCTGTTGATGATTGGTTAGCAATTTCTAGTGTTTCTTCAAAAAATTTCATTATTGTGCTTTTTGATCATTATTTCTAAAACACCAATATAAAAAGAGTTAGATTCACTAACATAGTCATACATCAATTATTGTTTATTAAAACCATTGAGTCTTTTCTAGTGATTCTTTGAAATCCTTCCTCTGCATTTTCGTTAGGAGACTTAAGGCTTCGTTCTTATATAATAAGTATCACTTTGCTGGGTTAAGGGTCTTTGTTTTATGTTAGTTTATCAATTGCTCCTTTTTTTCTCCAAGTTTTTACTTAGTGATTTATATATTGGAAGTATAATGGATCTTAAGCCTAATGTCATTTTGGATCCCAGTGACTTCAGATATATCTATATAAATAATAATATGGTTACGAGTTTCCTCTGGAACTTCTTCTAGAGTATTGTGCTCTGTAAATGAATTTCCTTTGTCTATTAAAGTCTCTGGTTTCTTTCCATCCCATTCTTATGAATAAGTA
The DNA here is from genome assembly GCA_027123815.1 of Erythroxylum minutifolium. Taxonomy (NCBI): domain Eukaryota; kingdom Viridiplantae; phylum Streptophyta; class Magnoliopsida; order Malpighiales; family Erythroxylaceae; genus Erythroxylum; species Erythroxylum minutifolium. The sequence goes on along the minus strand of JAOTJB010000007.1, from coordinate 818,253 downwards.
ATTCCTTATACTTCTATTATAATTCTAAGTTTTGAATCTTTTCCCTATAGGTTTACAAACTTGTCTTTTATCTATTTTTATTAAGTCTCCAGGCATGTGTGACTAGGACTTTTATTTTCCTTATATAGTCTCATTAATGGGATTTAGTCAAAGAACTTCTTATTTGTCTCGACTATAATAAAATTGTATGCATAATTAATCTAAGTATAAAGGTTTTGGCGAAGTAACTCAATCTTATTATGGTCTAGTATCCAAGTAGGCTATAGTGAATGTTTAACTAAACTAGAATTTGGTTTTGTTTGATATTGTTGAGTTTGATGCCTAACTTCCAAATTTGTAGGAATATAGGCTTGAAGTTAATATGCCAAAGGTTATTTTTTAAGACCTTCATAGACTATAATAAAGACGTGAACTTGAAAAGGAATAAATCCTCATCATCCAACAACACTTCAGCTAAGCTAAATGATCTCTTTTTATGGTTCACCCATGCTAAAGTTGCTTAAAAAGAAGGCCTTTTGTGCAAGAAGTAGCCTACAAGAGTGGATTACCATTTGATTATGCCTTCTTTGAGAATTTTGATGTCAAATGCAACATAAGTTTTATCATCGACATAGGTTGAGGGTCGTAATGAAGTTTTGTTTTGGGATGAGTCTACCAGAACTTACCTCCAAGATTTAATAATTTCCTGAGGTGGGGGAGGAGACCCCATTTGAGTTAGATTAACCACTAAGGTAGGATCGGGTGAGTTGGAGGGTGGATTACAGGTGTTGGAGTTGGAGCTTAAAGCTAAAAGTTAGCAAGGGAGAGGTTAGACATAATTTTCAGTATAACTATAAAAGAAAAGGAAGTACATAAGGTGAGTCGAGAGGGAAAGATAGCGAGAATTAAAAAGAAATAGAAAATAAGGGAAGGGTAGGTAAGAAGGAAGAAGAAGAACATTAAAATTAGATAAAAAAAAGGTTAGGAATAAGCTAAATTGAATGCAAAGGATAGTGGATTAGGGATTTACAAAATCTATAAGAGAATAAAGCTAATGGAAGGGGAGTTAGAAGAAGGTTAGAATGAAGGAAAGGAGTATAAGATAAAAAAAGAGGTAAGAGGTTAAAGATTAATGTGTAGTTGAAGGGGGACTGAGAGAAGCAACAAAAATCATGTAGCAAACAAACACCACAAAGGACCATACATTTAGCAAAGGTGTAGAGAGAAGCTTTTAGGCAGGACCTTAACTCTACCTAAGTTAAAATATCCTTTTATAGATTAGGTAATTATTTTAAACAACGTAAAGAATATGAAAGTTTTCCTTTTTTTTTAGATTCCCTTTAGGCTAATAGTATTTTGGATCTTCTTTGCGAAGACCTATATTACCCGAATAATTATTCACATATTAAGGCCAATTTAAGTGAAAAAACGGAAGAATCTCCAATAGTTATAAAGGAGAATTAAATAATAGAATGTGTTTTTCAACGAATATGTCAATATTGCTATCTATGGAAAAATTGGATATGGTAAATGATAGTGATGAATAAGAAGTAAAGGATTTTAACAAAGTAGATAAGAAAAAGGAAAAGAATATGAAGAGGATTTTATTATTAAAAATTGGTGTGATATTGTAGTATACGTATGATGCATTAGTTATTAATATATAGACTTGAAAACATAACATACTTCCAAGTATTTTACTCCTATAATATAATAGAAATTTGAAATATATGAATATTATTAATCATAACCATTATTAGGATAAACATTTTTCTAATAACTATTAGCTATTTTAATAGAAACAAAATACTAGGGAAGATTATTTAAAAAAATGTTAGTGAAAAATTGGGATTAACATCAACATCCCTTTTTAATCCTAATTATATAATTTAGTTATATCACGTATACACCTTAACTTGACAAAAGTTTTATACTTTAATGGTGTGGTTAGAATGTCAATAACCCAATTTTTAGACTCACATCACTTCAACCTTTTTCTTTTAAACTAGGTCTGTTAAGAAATTTAAGTGAATGTCAATATGCTTACTTCTTCCATATGCTTGATATGTATTGGAAGAAACGAACAAATTGCTTAGCAAGTACTAAAAGAAAAAACATTAAATTACTTAATTAAATTGCTTGACAAGTACTAGAAGCATTAACAACATATCATTCACATGTTGAAAGTGTAACAATTACTTGCTTCTTAGATGACCAAATCAAGTAGTATTTTCAAATGAAAAACAATAATTTGTAGTACTTTTACAATCAATAATATCTCTAACCTAATCTTATTCAAATCTTGAACCAGAACATAATTATTTGTATAGGTATAGAATAAACCGAGACCATAAATTCCTCTTAAATATCACATTATATACTTAGTTACTTACAAGTGAGACTTATATGGTGAATCCATAAATCTACTAATTGAGTCATCTTTAGGAGAGATGTTTGACCTTAGTCTAGTGAGATATCTTAAACTTCCCACAATTTATTTGTAGTACATTAAATCAGCAAGTGTTCATTCTCTTTTCTTTGTTAATTTTGTATCCTCCTCCATAAGGCTTCTTATAGGATTGCAATTTGCCTTTTAATAATTCTTTAAAAGTTTAATAACATATCTCTTTTGAGAGATGAAAATTCTACCATCCTTTTTAATCACTTCAATACCAAGGAAATATGACATTAGTCCAAGATTAGTTATTTCAAACTCATGAATCATTGAGTTCTTGAAAGCTTTAACCATATTGGAATAACTGTTTGTAAATATTAAATCATCAATATATGAGCACACTATTAGAATATCACTAAAATTATTAAATTTCACATATAATGCTTGCTATGAGGACATTTGTTTAAATAAATCTTAAGAAAGAAAGAATTAATGTGCCTATTTGAAGCCTTTGGAGCTTATTTTAAGCCAAATAAAATATTCTTCAATCTATACATTTTATCCTTACTGTCTTGTTTTATGAAACTAGGAAGTTATTTAAGCCATTTAAGAAAGAAAAATTCACATCTATTAGATGGATTTTCCAATTATTTTTTGTAAATAAAAAATTTATAAGTCTAATAGTTTCCATTCGGGCAATTGGAGAGATCACTACTTTTTAGTTACACACCAGTTGTTGCCCAATCTCTTTAACCAATCTTGTCTTGTGTCTTTCCACCTTGCCATTTATATTTTTATTTTTGAAGTCCACTTTCATAGATAGCTTTATAACTTTGTGGGAGATCAATAAGAACCTATATATTGTTTATTTTAATTGCTTTAATTTCCTTTTGCATAGCCACCACCTTTTTAGTATTTTGGACTACTTCTTGAATGTCATATATTCAAAATTTTTGAAAAAAGAAAAGTGTACCAATTCTCATTCATTATCAACTTTATCATTAGGATTTACTTTATAATCTTATAAATAAAATGATTATTGACAATATCTTCAAGGCCTTCTAGATTTTATAAAAAAAGTGGCAAAGATGACTCTTAGGTTAAGCTTGATGAGGTTTCTCCATTTATGTTGTACACTATTTTTTTTCTTAAAGATAGAAATAACACGTTCTTAAGGATGATCATCTTCACTCCACTTCTAATCTTATTCTTTAGCAAAAGTTACATCTCCGCTGACAACTATTTTCTTTATGATAGGATTAAACAATGTGTACCCTCTATGCACGTACCTAATAAAGGCAATTTTCTCTACCTGGTTGTCTATTTTATTTCCTTATGTCTATTGGAATATGAATATAATCAGTAGTACCAAACACCTTTAGATGCTTCAGAATTGGCTTTGAGCCACTTTAAGGCTCTATAGAGGTAAGGTTTCAGAATTCATTTGCTGGTAATATATTTAAAATATAAATGAAATATGAGACAATTTCACCTTAAAAAGAATTTGGGTTTCATTTGTCCTTAAAAATGTATATGTATATAAATAGTATATGTATATGTATATATATGTACACTATAAGTTTATGTCAATATTATCGACTAATATACCATAATAATTGATCAATATGCCAGTCAACTAATATCTTTGTTGCTAGATCGATAATATTGACATAAACTTATAGTGCACACACACACACACACAAATATATATATATATATATCATAATTGAACTACATCGTTCAATCATTCAAAGATATTGATTGACCAACATACCATACTGGTCGACCATTATATCAACTAATATAGTTATAAAGTTATTGTACACATTTTTACTAATTTTTGAAACATATTGTTCGACCACACTTAAACATTAGTCAATCAATATTCCCAACCACGAACTTAGGTTGGCCAACTAATGCAGTTGAAAGCATGTTTTAAAAAAGTTTTCAAGTTAGTATACTTATTAAACTCATTCTATTAATAGAAATTTAATTAACTCAATTTTCATAAAATATCCCTCAATATTTTAAAGATCAAGAAGATTTTCTTTGAAATCAAAACCTTAATTCCTTTTTACAATTGAAAAAATTATGCCTTAAGTTTAAAATATAATATGCTTATGCATGAAGAGCCAAGAGATACAACAAAAATTACAATTAAATTTTCGTAAATTTGTTATACCTTGATCGTCCTTTACTTTATCCTTCATTTGACTAGATTTGAAGTTTAAGGCCTTCTCTCTATAATCTCTATAAATTGTCTCTTGACTTTATTTTACATTGCTTTCTTTTAAAATATAAAAAGTAAATTATTGTAGTAATTATATTTTGTTATCATTGAAATACAAATTGGGATCTTTCTCGGTTCACCACTCTCTTTTGTTTTGGTATATCTCAAATCATGTCGTTTTAATGGAAGATGTCAAACTAATCTAGCAATAATCTTAGTAAAAAATTAAACAAAAACAATATAAAAAAGCCACTTTATAAATGAATACATGAACTTGAATTAATTTAATTAGAAATAAAATTAAAATAAATATTTTAATAATCTAATTTAGTATAAGTGAAGTAAAAATACAAATGGTATGTACAAAATTAATTCGTTAAGAATTTTCATAAATTCATTATTCAATTTATGTCAAAGAAAATTTTGTTTAAACTAAAAATTATACGGCTTTTAATAAATAAATTTAGAAATTTGTTAGTTATTAAGGATGTACTTAATATTAATGGGATAAATTGAATGAAGCTATTAACTTTAAAAAGTTGAAAAATTTTGGAACTTTCTGCTTATGACCTATGGTCATATGCAACCCACAAAATTGATTAGTTACATGAGTTTGCTAGATGTGTCTATACCGATATGGAAATTGTCTAGCAACTTAATTATAAATGCACATATATATATTTAACCTTGAAACGATTTGAAGGCAACTTAACTATCTAAAAGCAGTGAGGATACAGTACATAAATGTTATTTAGAAGACAATCTTGCGTTTTAGGAGGATGCATATTTCTATCTGGTTGTGCATTAACCCATCAAACATGTTGGAGCTTTCTGCAAATTTATTCACAAGGTAGCTGAATATCTGATCAACAACATTTTCTTCTCCAAAGTGCTGCTTCAAGATTCCCTCGAAAATAGCCCTAAATTGTAAATAACCAGATTCACCAGAACTGGGCTTCACATGCAACATCGGATGTGTCCATGTCTTCATGCTTTCGATGGTGAACCATCTATTTCTTTCTATTATTATTTCCTCCCACTCCTTAACTGTTGAGTAGTACAGAGGCAAATTGAAGGAGTCCACCTTTTCTTGATTAAGTACTCCCTAAAATCATTGATGATATTATTTATAAGGTACAGTTGGCATCAAAGAATATGCAGACATATTATGATTTGGTATGCACCTAATAGACTACTACTACACCAATTCCAAACCCTAATCTATTTCAGATAGATATATATCAATTTAATATCAAAGGAAGGAGGCGATTTGAGTGCTTACCATCTTAGCAAAGTCAGCGAGACATAATCCAAGTAAATCATAAAGTCTACCAGTGTTAGTCTGGGACATAAGGACCCCTTCAGGAAGGCCAGGGACGTGGATTATCATCAAACCTCCTCCCACGATTTCTTGTGCTCTAGCAGCTAGAAAGTCGTCCATGTCATTCAAAAACTGAGCCAAATATGCCTTCCTTACCTCTCTATCATGTCCAGTGCAGTGTATACTTCCCTTGTTCCATGCTGGAGATTGAGGGTCCACAACCTCTCTTGGGACTCTGGAGAGCCAGTGAAGTGCATAGGATGAGTGTGCAATGTGAAGGGAGGACTTGGGGAATAGTCGGAAGAAAAAGCTGCCTGGAACTCCAGCAGCATAATATTTTTGATAGGAAGGAAGGGCTTTGAACAGAGTGTTGAAGTCATTGCCAGTGAGATCGTTGAAGAACACTTGGAATTCCAAAGGCGAAGAGCCTTGCTTCTGGGCACGATATTTAAGCTCCACTGATTCTATCATGTTTTCGACTGCAATGAACGTGTTGGGTCCAGCGGAACAGCCGAAGTCGGCTATCTCAACTTTATTCCAAGAATCAAAACACGGGCTCTTGAAGTCAATCGTCTCTGTAATGCCTTTCATGACTATGCCCTTTGTGGCGTATACCACTTCCTTCTGTGGCCATTGAATAATCCCATCTCAACCTCATGTATTCAGTTTCATGCAACATATCTAAAGTACATGCATGTACATGCCATTTCCAACCTTCCCTTACAATTTGTGTGATGGTTTCTAACAATAAAACATGATGGTATTGGTACTATTATTAATTGTTAAAGCATGAAAGTTTGGGACTATGGATTGTTTTCCAAGTTGAGTTTATCAGGATCATGTTCAATAAGCAATATATCGATTTTCTGTTATAACAAGCAACCAAGGTACCTGAAAGGAAGAATTTTGAGTATAACTGCAAGGCCCATCTCCACCAGTCATGTGAATTGATTCTTGCAACGTTTTGTTCTCTACGTTTGCCATCTCTCTGTGACTCTCTAAGCTTGAATCAGTGACTTATTTAGATAATATAATTGGCCCGCTTCCGATGAATTTATAGGACTTTGCGGGTGCTTGCAATCAATAGGAAGCAGCTTGAGGGTTCAGTTAGACATTTGCAATATCATCTAAAGTTTTTGTTTGACTTATTCTTTCCCTTTCTTTTTGATTTATTGTCTGACTGTTTGATTGTTCTCAAGTTTGGCTTGTGTCATACGGGCTTTGTATGATGTAGATAAAATCTTGGACCACTCAATTTAAAATCGTTTTCTGGCACCATTGTTAATCTGTAATTGCTGTAATTGTTAGGTAAACGTGACAGCAAATTGATCGAAATTAGAAAGTTTTTGTATTACCCGATGACATGCTTATGATGCAGCAATACATAATTATTTACGGATGATTAAGTAATTGTGT
>JAOTJB010000007.1:788543-799274 GCA_027123815.1 Erythroxylum minutifolium | reverse complement strand
TCTAGAAACATATTCCCCTATGTCTTATGTCTCCATTGACACCAAAATCATTCAATTTGGTTCTGTCCTCAATCATATTGAACCTTTCTCTATTGGGCAACTAGCATAACTTTCGCTATAGGTATCAGATCAAGATCCTTGTTAGATGGTTTGAAAGAGGACTTATAGGTCTATAACTTTCTTGAAGACCTTAGAACAAATTCTATCATTTGAAGGGTCAAAGATGGACTAAACTATACAAAATAAATAGTATACAGAAGAAGTAGTTTCGGTCACTTAGGCAGAAAGGAGACGAACACAATAAGCAGAAGAAGCAATAAGCAGACGAATGCAAAAGCAGACGAATGCCAGAAGCAGATGAATGCAAAAACAGATGAATGCAATAAGCAGAAGAAGCAATAAGGAGACGGACGCAAAAGTAGACAAATGTCAGAAGCAGACGAAGTAATAAGCAGACGAATGCAAAAGCATACGAATGCAATAAGAAAAAGAAGCAATAAGCAGACAAATGCAAAAGCAGACAAATGCCAGAAGCAGACGAAACAATAAGCAGAAGAAGCAATAATCAGACAAATGCAAAAGCAGACGAATGCCAGAAACAGACGAAGCAATAAGCAGACGAAATAAAAAGTAGACGAAGCAGAAAATAGATGAAGCAGAAAGTAGACAAAGCAGAAAGTAGACGAAGCAAAAAATAGACGAAATAAAAAGTAGACTAAGTAAAAGACAGACAAAACTTGAGTCAACTTAAGACGAAGCAAAGTCAACTTAAGACGATGCAATGCTTAAGACAGAGCGGGTCAACTTAAGACGAAGCAAGGTCAACTTAAGACGATGCAACGCTTAAGACCCTATGTTGTCATCACAGACGAAGTGACATCATCACAGACGAAGTGAAAAAGTAGACGAAACAAAAGATAAATGAAGTGAAAAAGCAGATGAAACAAAAGACAGATGAAGTGAAAAAGTAGACAAAACAAAAGATAGACGAAGTGAAAAAGAAGACGAAACAAAAAGTAGACGAAGCAGATGGTCAACTTAAGACGAAGCAAAGTCAACTTAAGACGATGCAACTCTTAAGATGATATGACGTCAACACAGACGATGTGACGTCATCACAGACTATACATCTTTACAGACAATGCATCTTTACAGACGATGCATCTCTTAAGACGATATGACGTCATCACAGACAATGTTACGTCATCACAGACGATACGTCTTTACAGATGATACATCTTTACAGACGATGCATTTTTACAGACGATGCATCTCTTAAGATGATATGACGTCATTATAGATGATGTGATGTCATCACAGACGATATGTCTATGCTCCTGAATATCTCCCCCTTATTAAGACCATAACTTTCTACTCCACCATCTATAACTCCCATACTAAATATTCTCAGTAAATTTCTTCAACACATTTTTCTTCACTAAGTCCAACACTTAGATTTTATTTTAGTCTTCCTATTCCATTTCATTTTAATCATTCGCTATAACCACAATTCTCAATCTATCCTATTACCATTCACTATACTTGAAATGTCAATGAGTGCATGTACAATTATTTTCATGTGGGCAAAGACTCAAATTCACATGCAAGTATGCTAACATTCTGCTAAGCATGAAATGCAAATTTTCCTCTAACTCTCTTATTTCCATTGTCCCCATTATTGAAATCGAGTTTATAACCCTTAGTATGAGGGCAGGATGCTACACGAAGAGTTTGTAATTTTATAGCAATTACTTTTTTATCGCCCAAATATTCTTGCTTCAAAATATTCCATGCTTGTTTGAAGGTGGTAGTTGTTAAAATTTTGGAAAATATATCATCTTCTAGTCCTGATTAAAAGAGCAGTAAAGCCTTTGCATTCCCTTTATGATTTTCTCTTAACCGTTAGTCAGATTATGATATCATCAAATTCAATTCTTTATAATAGTTCTCCACCAAGTCTCGTAGTTCTTAAGACTTGAACAGTTTCATTATCTTGAGATTCCAAAGGTGATATTTTTCACCTTTGAAAATTGGAATTAGGGGTTGTGCAGTAGATTATGGTTCTGTTGCTTGCTATAGCTTACTCTTTTCCTATCAGCTTATTATTTTCAGCTACACTTTTCTTCCTAGTTATCTGACTTACATAGATGGATTACACTCTTGATAATACACCTACTCCTTATGCATTAAATCTTAAAGGATTTCTTGCAGCTCCTAAGAATGCTCCTAAGAAATGCTCCCACTCTCATACCAAAAATGTTATTCAAAGGAGAAATAAAATATAGCATTACAACAAACAGGAGTTTTTGCTACGATTTAAAATTTGTAGCTAAAAGTTACTATTTGTATGAAATTTCAAAATCATATCCTAGTCTATTAAAACAATACCTCTAACTTAAAATATTTCATGGGTTTTTAAAACTATTAGCTACATTTAAAATAGGTTGTATTTTGTATTCGTACTAGTAAGATTTGATGAAATTTTTTAATTTTTGACTTAGTCTCATAGCGAAAGGTTTTTAGCTACGAAATATTTTTCGTAGCTAATAAGATTTGATGATGTTTTTTAACTATGAACTTATTTTTTTTAGAGAAATGTATTTAGCTAGAAAATATTTTATGCAGCTAAAACATAAGTGTGTTCTATATCTTATAACTATCAGCAACAAAAATAAATTTTGTAGTTAAAAACCTTTTACTATAAAAATATTTTCATAGTAAAAAGAAGAATAATACAAAAATAATGAAAATGACAAAAAGAAGAAGAATACAAACAATGAAAACGACATCGTTTTATCAACCAAAACAATGACACTATTTCTCTCTATCTTTTCTTTGTTTGTCTTCATCTTCCAATAACTCTAGCATCTTTGTCTTTTGTGTTTGTTGTATTCCTTTTATGTTTTTGTGGTCTGGGTAATGATTCTTATCTTTGTGTTGAACTTTAGTGTCCTTGTGTTCTCTCCACTAATTGGTAATTTCTATTTTACCTATTCAGAAGGGTTCTTCTTCTCTAGGTAATTATGTTTTTAGTTCACTTATGGTTAATTTAAGTTAGGGCTAAGTCAATTGGTTAATGTAAAGTTATGATATGTGCTAATTGGCTTCTGGTAGGTGCGAATAATAGATTGATGAGTTTCCCTTCTCTCCTATAATCACCTCTCTCTCTATACCCACCTTTATTTCTCACTGTTATATTGTATTACTATAAGTTGAAAAACAGGGATGATATGCCTAAATTCACTTGTATAAGTTATGTATATGATGTTATTAGGAAGATTTCTACTTTGATAAGTAGGATCAGGGTGAAGTTCCTAATGGGTTTAAATGAAAGCTTTGAAACTTTTAGATTCACTAGTGTTGAGAGATGAGAAATAGAAATGTAACAATAATTCTTTACCTAATGTTTTTAGAGTTCAGTTTTGCTTGTTAAGTTCTGCTAGGCTTGAGAGTTATGTTATGCTTATTAAGAATGATGATATTAATAATTTAATTACAAATGTATTCTAACAGAAGGTGTTAAAGCTCATGATAGCAAAAAAACACTTTGAATCAAAATTTATAGTTACTGCTTCTGAATTTGGAGGTGTGTTTAAAACTCACTGCTTGAGTTCTTGTGAGAGTTTGAGTAAAATCCTACATATATGGATTGTAGACACAGGAGCCACCAACAATATAACACCACTTTCGAAATTACTTTACCAAGTTGTCAAATTACAAACACTAATACTAATATTTTTACCTAATGGAGACTATATCTTTGTTACACATACCAGAGATGTCAAATTGCATTCAGATATGTCCTAAAGAAAGCTTTATATATGCCAAAATTTAAGCTTTATAAAGCTAGATGAGATTATCTCAACTAAATTGCAGATACTATTAGTTAGAGATTATTGAACATATATTTTTCATCATTTGAGATAATGTTTTCATAAACAACATCAACTCTTGTATTTAGTTTAAGAACACACTCACAGTTCTAAATGCCTTTATCCAAATCATGGCCATTTGAAACGCTATATGTTCTAAGAAATCAAACCAGTAGGACAACGCTCCTTACTAACCTTTCATCAAAACTACCATTTACACTTAGAGCTAACTAAAGATTCAATGATTAGGAATAGATGATTCTCTAAATCAGCAATCACATATATGAGCAAAAAATAGGCTTCTAATTGGTAAGAACCTCCTAGATTAACTCGGGATTTTAAGATGACATTCTTGCAAGCGAACAACCTTCTAATTCAATGTTCTTTGGCATAAATATTAGACAATCTTCTATTTAGAACAATAGATTTGGTTCATGCTTCTTATTTTAAGATAACTCATATTTCTTAACTACAAAACCTTCAAATAACATTTTTTTCATCCAGTTTACCCACTTGAAAAATAAAATAGATTACCTTTTCCTAGAAGCATCACAATCTCTCAAAGGATATTTTAGTACATTTTTACTTGTGGAGGCCTTAAGTGAAAATTTTAACTAGAACTCAATATTTCTTAACCATCATTGATAATTTTTCATCTTGTGTATGGACCTATCTGATGCAATCTAAAAGCAAATTTTTTCATACTATTAAATATTTTATTAACCTTATTGCAAACTAGTTTTAGACCACCATTAAAGCTATTTATAGATAATGGCACTGAGTTTATTAATCATCAAATGGATGAAATTTTTATCTAATGCTATAGGAATTTTACATCAACAAAGTAGTCCTTATACCTTTAGTAGAAAGGAGGTTAAAAGAAAACATAGGCAAAATTTTGTTGTTGCTAGAGCCTTAAGATTTTACATAATAAGAAACCTACTTTATGTTGGAAAAAAGTTTAAAACTTCATCAGTTCAAAATTTAAGTAACGTAACACAACATATTACATATATAACCTGTTTTAGATATGTATACAATCATAATGACATGTTAAGACATATTTAAAAGTGGTTTTCATGTTCTTGCTCGATAAAACAGAATATACTTATGGATTTTGGAGATGGGTTCATACTTCCTGTTCTAATCTAGCTCATATTTCTTAACTACAAAACCTTCTACAAAAATTTTTTTGGTCCAATTTGCCCACTTATAAAACAAAATAGATTACCCTTTCCTAGAAGCATCACTGTCTCCTAAAGGATCTTATACCTTTTTTTATGGAGGCCTTAAAGGCAAACTTTAACTAGAACTCAATATTTCTTAACTATCATTGATGTTTTTCATGTTGCGTATAGACATATTTGATGCAATCTAAAAGTTAACTTTTCCATATTATTAAAGACTTTATTAATCTCATTGCAAACTAGTTTCAGAACACCATTAAAACTATTTATAGAGATTGGCATTGAGTTTATTAATCATCAAACGAATGAAATTTTCATCAAGTGCTATAGGATTTTTACATCAAGTAGTTTAAAGAAAACATATGCAATATTTAGACGTTGCTAGAGCCTTGACATTTTACCTAATAAGAAGCGTACTTTATGTTAAAAATAAGTTCAAAACTTCATCAGTTTAAAATTTAAGTACTGTCTAGAGCCTTGACATTTTACCTAATAAGAAGCCTACTTTATGTTAAAAATAAGTTCAAAACTTCATCAGTTTAAAATTTAAGTACTGTAACACAACATATTATATATATAACCTGCTTTAGAAATGTATATAATAATAATGACATGTTAGGACATATTTGGAAGTGGCTTTCATGATCTTGCTCTATAAAAATGAAGATACCTGTGGGTTTTGGAGATATCATGCTTCTTATTTTAGTCTAGCTCATATTTCTTAACTACAAAACCTTCTACCAAAAGTTTTTTTATCTAGTTTACCCACTTGTAAAATAAAATAGATTATCCTTTCCTAGAAGCATCACAGTCTTTCAAAGGATATTTTATATATTTTTATTTATAAGGGCATTAAGTGAAAGTTTTAACTAGAAATTAATATTTCTTAACTATCATTGATGATTTTTCATGTTGTGTATAGATATATCTAATGCAATCTAAAAGCTAACTTTTCCATACTATTATACACTTTATTAACCTTGTTGTAAACTAGTTTCAGATCGTAATTAAAACTATCCATAGATAATGGCACTGAGTTTATTAATCATCAAATGGTTAAAATTTTATCAAGTGTTATAGGAATTTTACATCAACTTAGTAGTCCTTATACCCCTAAGTAGAAAGGAGTGGTTAAAAGAAAACATAGGCAATAGTAGGATGTTGCTAGAGCCTTAAGACTTTACATAATAAGAAACTTTCTTTATGTTAGAAATAAGTTTAAAACTTCTTCAATTCAAAATTTAAGTAACATAATACAACATATTATATATACAACTTGCTTTAGATTAATATATAATCATAATGTCATGTTAGGACATATTTAGAAATGGCTTTCACGTTCTTGCTTTATAAAAATGAATGTATATGTGGGTTTTGGAGATGGATTCATGCTTCCTATTCTAAGCTAGCTTATATTTTTGAAATACAATTTGTTATGTTTTCATATATCATATTATAAGGTTTGTCATAGTTTGCCAACCAATTGCATTCTTTAATAGAATTCAAACTTGGTATGTCAATTTTGATTTACCATTATGTCATTTACAACTTAAATTGCATTTAGTAATTTAGTAGCTTACTTATAATTGTATAGCTACATGGAAAAATTTTTGATGACTTATGAAAAATGGTCCAGTCAATACTTAGAAGGAGTAAAGACTTTTTCTAAATTTGTAAGAGATTAAATGGGTTTAGAATGTGAAATTTTTTTTATGCATAGATTGCTTAAATTTTAACAATCAAAGTTAAGATGTGATATATAATCACTTGTGTAATTTGAGGCATATATAAATTCTATACTCGATGTATTTATCATGGCGAATGTTCTTAAGCAAGTCATGCTAGATGGGTTGATACAGGTGATGATGGTGATAAAAATAATGATGTTGATGATAGTGACAGTGATTTTAATGACGACATAGATGATGGGATTAGAGAAATGTTAAAGGATATGTGCTATACTTGATGTATTTATCATGGCGAACGTTCTTAAGCAAGTAATGCTAGAAGGGTTAATACAGGTGATGATGGTTATAAAAATAATGATGTTGATGATAGTGATAGCGATATTAATGACGACATAGATGATGGGATTAGAGAAATGTTAAAGGATATGGGCAATTATATGGAGACTATGGATGACAATACTTATCCTAATACATTTGGTAATTTTAATAAGTTAATAAAAGTAGCTTAAGAAGAATTATATTCAAGGTGCTCTAATTTCTCATAGCTATATTTTGTTTTGAATTTGTTGCACTTGAAGGTATATAATAGGTAGAGTAACAAATCTTTTGACATGTCAATTGAGTTGCTTAATAATGCACTATGAAATAAAAAAATTATTAAGGGACCCTGGATTATATATATATATATATATATATATATTTGTGCAATCTTTTGGAAAGACATTAAAGATCTTCAAAATTTTCCTATGTATGGTAAATCAAAGTGGCAAGTGGATGATAGAAAATGAAAAAAGATACCCCAAAAATCTTAAGACAATTCCTTGTTAAACCAAGACCAAAAACGCTTTTATATCAACAAAAATATCCATATATATGAGGTGGCATAAAAAAAGACATGACGATAACGTTATGCATTATCCAATAAACTCAAAGGCATGGAAAGGCTTTGATGGGAAGTTTCCATAGTTTGCAGTGGATTGTCATAATGTTCTACTTAGGTTAGCCTCAGATAGATTTAATCCATTTGGTAATATGATAATTCTTCCAACATGTGACTAGTGATTCTTATACCATACAATTTACCCCATAAAAGTGTATAAAGAAGTCTTTTTTTCTTATTGTCTTTACTTATTCAAGGACCTACTACTCCTAGTAAGGATATTGATGTCTATATGTAACCAATGACTAATGATTTAAATAATCTATGAGAGGTTGGATTATAAACTCATAATGTTGTTGAAGGTGAAATATTTAAAATGTATACAACTGTTTTGTGGGCTATATATGATTTTACAACTTATGAAAATTTGTCTAGATGGAGTACTAAAAGGTGTGTGGCCTATCATATGTTTAACCATCAAACTTATTCAATAATGCTACGAAGTAAAATCAGTTATATGGGACATATTTGTTACTTAGAACATGGGCATAGATGGCAAAGAAGAAAATTGTTTAATGAAAAATTAGAACATAGTGAACTCCTTTATACTTTTCAAGTGATTATGTGCTTGATCAATTATCGCATTTGCAAAATTTTATACCTAGAAAACACCCAAGTAATAAAAAGTAAAAGTGAACTTTTCTTGATCTTGATTGGAATTAAAAGAACTTATTTTTCTATTTGCTATATTAGACGAATTTGCTATTGATGCATAATCTTAATGTCATACATGTTTAAAAAAACATTTGTGAGAATATTTTAGTTACTTTGATGGGAATTGATGACAAATCGAAAGACATAATTAAAACTAGATTGGTCTTGGAAGACATGAATATAAAAAAAATATTTACACTTAAAAAGGGTCATATATGATTCCATTTGCATCTTACAATATGTCAAAAAAGGAGAAACAAACTTTTTGTCAATTTCTTAATTAGTTAAGTTTCTTGATGGGTATGCCTCTTATATAACCCATTGTTTCAATGTTAATAAAGGAAAAGTTTCTTGGTTGCGAAGCATGATTATCATGTGCTTCTATAATGATTACTTTATGTTGGAATACGTGGGTGTTTGTTGAAAGATGTATCCATAACTTTGATACCATTGTGTGATTTTTTTTTGAAGAAATTATGTTGTAAGACATAGAAACTAGAAGAACTTGAAAAAAAATGAAAAAAAGACATAGCTTGAACTAGTTTTCTCACTACCATTTTTGATGTTATGATGCATTTTGAAGTTCACTTATCATACAAAGCAAAACTTTGTGGACTAGTTCAGTTTTGATGGATATTCCCGGTTGAAAGGTAATTTATATTCACTTTTACATTTTTATCTTCAATTATTATTTAATATCAAGTTCTAATATTTAAACTTTTTTAGGTTTTTAGGATCTCTTAAATGCTATGCGCACTATAAAGCTCTAGTTGAAGGCTCTATTATAGAGGCTTATGTATGTACTTAAATGACATGGAGACACAATTTAATAGAGAAGTACGTAACTTTGATTTTGATTAAGATGGTGACTTATTAGTTTTCTCTCAAAAGGTAAGGCCACTTGGAATAAGAAAATATATTGAGTTAACTAAACACAAACTTCAAATTGAACATTAGTATATTTTGAAAAATTGCGAGGAAGTCAATTTATATATGCATTACCGATATTCCTTTTCATTCATTATTTAATATTAAAATTTAGCATTCAACCTCTACTTTTCTTATATCTATTTACTTTTTTAAAATATAGAGAATAAAGGTGAGATTAGAAGCAAAGGTGACGTTAATGTTGAATAAAGGCATAAACTTCCCATCGTGATTTAGGACACAAGTTATTAATGTAATAATATGAATAAATGAAGATTATAGTTAAGATTACAATATTTCATTTTTTTATAGATCACTACAAGAAAAATCGCAAATAGGGACAGAAAATAAGGACGGAATTTATCCGTCCCGAATTAGGGACGAAATTTGCGACTGAAATGGGTTAAAAAACAAAATCGTCCCCAAATCTGTCCCAAAAGTTAGCTACATCTACACCGACCAAACTTTTCGTCCCAAAATCGGTTGTAAAGTTTGGCGCCAACACCCATGAAGTAAAGTTCATAAGAATCCGTCCTTAATTTCGGACCAAATTTACGAACAAAAAAAAATTGTCCCCAAATTCGTTACTAATTTGTGACTATTCACATTGGGACGGATTTAGAGACAAAATATTAAGGACAGAATTTTTCGGTCCCAAATATTGGACGGAATTTGCAACCAATTTCTTTTGGAATATTTTCCGTCCCTAAAATCGTAACAACGATGTTGGGACTAAATTTTTCGTCGTGATTTTTGTACCTACGTCCGTCCCAAATCTCGTCTGTAAATCAATCCCTATATTGGTACCTAAATCCGTCCCAATTTTCGTCCCTTTTATTTCCCCACTTCTTAGCAAGTGAAACAGTGCGTTTTTCATTGACCCCTTTTATTTATCCCCAAAGGTCGACGATCAAAGGGTTTGGCTGCTTTGTTTTGCATCTTATTCAAAAAGGTTGTAAAAATCTTGAGATTTTCTCTTAAAGGTGGAGTTAGTTGGTTTTAATTCATGAAACTAGCCATCAAAGTGTTTGGAGTTATTGAAAGGTTGGCATCACAAGCTCATTAAGGTAATTTCTTTTGCAAATTAAATGTTCCCCTTTAATAATTTTCACATCTTTATGTTTTAAGTTTAATAATGGAACATTTTATGGTGATTTATGGTTTGGGTTTTGTGTGGTTGATGAGCATTTGGTTATTTATTGATCTCAATTAGTAATAATTGGTGTGATAATTTAGGCATTTAAGGAATTAGGGTTTTAATTTTTGTTTTGGGTGTTGATTTGTGATGTAGTGCATTTTCTCCTTTTATTAGTAAATAAAATCCAAATTTTAATTTTTCATTGCATGTATGCTTCCTTAATTAAGTAATCAATCCTAATTTATGCCATATGTTGATCCACATTTGTATTATATATATTAAATGAAATTAATTATATATTAATTATATGAAATTAAGTTTGGTT
>JAOTJB010000007.1:697668-719321 GCA_027123815.1 Erythroxylum minutifolium | reverse complement strand
AGTTGGCAAGCATCACAAAAGAAATTCTTTTCATTGATATCAATTGACTCATTACATAAACTGAGAACTTTGGCTAGAGTTTTAAAAGAAGGGTGACCTAAACGTCTGTGCCAAATTTCCAGAACATTTGGGTTTTCTGACTTATCCAAATACCTTGATACATGAGCTAGATAGGTTGGCGAGTTGTTGGTAGTGTTTTGATGATGAATGGTCTCAACATGGTACAGGCCTTCATGCAATTTCCCTGTCAGCAGAATTCGTCCCGAAGCCTTGTCCTTCACAAAACAACCAGATTGATTGAAGTCAATATCAACATTGTTTGAATCAATCAACTTAAATATACTGACTAAGTTTTTTTCAATATCAGGTACGTAGAGAGTATCATTCAGTGTCAAGTATTTTCCATCATTCGTTGGTAACTTTACTAGGCCAGTGTGTGAGATATTAAGTTTCTTACCATTGCCAATGGTTAGCAATTCTTTACCCTTGTACTCATGTTTTTGTCGCATAATGCCTGGATTGTTTGTAACGTGATTGTTTGCTTCGCTGTCTAAGAGCCAGTTTGCTTCTCCAGTGTTGTCAACAGTGGCAATATAAGCTACACTGTGGTTTCTGGTTGGTTCAAGTAATGAACCCATATAGCTCTTGTCGAAACGAAAGTAGCAAATGGCAGCAGTATGACCAGGCTTTCCACACACCTGACACAGGGGTTTATTTCCTCCACCAAATCTGTTTCCTCTTCCTCTGTAAGTTCTTCCACTTCTGCCTGTGCTTCCAGATCGTCCTCCAAATTGTTGATTGCTGTAGTTTCTTTGATTATTCGAGCCTCTGGTGAAATGAGCACTTGGTGGACCAATGTTGATGTTGGCCATTCCTAAGTTCAATTGATCAAGTCTTCTTTCATAGCTGAGAAGTTTTGATTGAAACTCCATCCAGCTTATTGTTTCTCTTTTAGTGATTTGACATACTAGAGGATTGTAGTCTTGTGAGTTAAGTCTAGCCAACGTTTGAGTCACGAGATCATCAAGTGTTACTGGGTGTCCTGTAAGGGCCAGATTATCGACGAGCCCTCTTATTGTTTTTATGTATTCTTCCATCTTCATTGTGCCTTTCTGCATTTTACCAAATTCCCTTTTGTAGAAGACGACATTTGAGCGAGTCTTTACACCAAATAGATCATTTATTGTGTTCCAGAGGCTTTGAGAAGTTCATGGCCCATCAGCTCAGATGCAACCGCAGGTTCGATGGTGTTGTAGATCCATCCTAGCGTCTTGAGCATACCAGTTTTCAAAATCTTGATTAACTTCTATTTGGACTTCATCTGTCCCTTCTGTCGTTGTTTCAATGAACTCTGGGGGGCATAGTTTCGCACCAGTGAGATAGCCTTCGAGGCTATTTCCTCTTATCATAGGTAGGATCATGTTTTTCCAGAGAAGAAAATTATTATGGTCCAACTGAACCATGATGAAAGTTCCCATAGGGCTGCTTGTTATGTTTAGAGGCTTTGGTGCTATTGCTGGGTTTCCTCTATTGTTGTCATTTCCTGAAATTGCTAAGCTTTCTCCATTGTGAGCCATGAGCGATCTCTGATACCAAGAGAAAGTTTAATATTTGAGAGCTGTATTTGATTGAATGATTCTCAGCTGTATCAGAGCTGAGACATATGAATTTTATTTATAGAGTTTACAATTGTAGAAGAGGTGAGAGAGAGCGCACTAACAAACAAAGGTTGTTATGCGGATATGTACAAAATATTCCTGTGAGTGTACGTGATCTGTCTGCAAGCTAACGTCCTCTCTGCTAACGTCTTTTATAGTTGTAATACGTTGCATGCTCTGTATGCGTGGTTCCTTCATCATATAAATTATTTTTCTTGACACCCTTCTCTTTTATATAAGTATCAACTCTTAAAGCCTGCCTTTTAAAAACCTAAAATGTCTAATCTTTCTTCGTATAACAAAAACCTCAATCAAAAACAAGATTTATAGTTTAAAACTTTACGATACACATGATTGTCGGAAAGACTTTTGTATGACTACGAGTATATTATTTAAGCATCAAACTTTTAGAATAGAGAACACAGAATATTTTTATTTTTATAAAATAATTATTGTTTTTTAATTATATACATATC
The DNA here is from genome assembly GCA_027123815.1 of Erythroxylum minutifolium. NCBI lineage: Eukaryota > Viridiplantae > Streptophyta > Magnoliopsida > Malpighiales > Erythroxylaceae > Erythroxylum > Erythroxylum minutifolium. Next base: position 717,187 of record JAOTJB010000007.1, on the reverse strand, counting down.
AAATTTATTAATTGGATTTGATTTGATACATATAAAAGAAATATTAATAATATGATTAGAGAAATAGAGGGTTGACCCACGGCGTCAGTAAGACTTAAGTGGTCATGTTCCAAATATCCCAACTTGTGGTTTAGGTAGGACTAGGACTTTGGTGGAGGGAGAGAGACTAGAGAGAGAATCTATTGATTTTGTTATTTTGTAAATTGTAATACAAACATATATTTTTCTCTGTATTTCCTTTCATAACAATGGCGAATTCAACCCTTCTCTTCCTCCTCTTCTCCGTACTCGTAACTCTGCTTTCCACGCCCCCGGCCACTGCAAGGCCTTGTAAGACCCTCTTCATCGCTTATACCTTCACCATCAAACCCCTTTATCCTAACCCTAACCCCAACCCTAATTCGCTTCAAGATCCTTCTTATTCTTCTTCTTCTTCTTCTTCTTTGGGTTTCGTCACCCAAATCACTCGCCTACGATCCTTTTCTTCCTCTTCCTCTGATATTGTCTTCAATCGCCCCCCCGTTGACGAAGATGATGGCGGCGATTTCGAGGACCCGGTCCACCGTCGTCCTGTTTTACCTTTCGGAATCTCTTCCGCATCTATCCGGGATCGTACCAAAGACATAGTCAGTGTGGTTGTGGCTTTGCTTTTTGGCGTTGGTTGTGGCGCTCTCACCGCTGCCACCATGTACTTGCTCTGGTCTCTCTACGATTATCACTGCTGCTCTCCATACGAATCCGATGACGAAGACGATGACGATGGTGACGTCAAGAAGATAGGCTATGTCTTGATTCCTGAGGTCGATTCCCCTCCTAAGCCTGCCAAAGAGGTGATATGAGCTCAGCAACCGTACATCTTCTACCTACTATCTATTACCGTCCATCCACAAAGTCTATGTTGGCGTCTATTATCAAACTCTGTTTAATTTACATGTTTACATTGTGAACTCTATGTTAAAATTGTGGATCTAAAGTTAATTGAGCGGTTTGTGTTTCTGTCACTCACTGACATGCTTTTTATATGTATATGCATAATTTTATTTCAGAGGCTGTGTTTTATCTATGTATCAGCAATTCTTCTATCTATGCTTTTCTGATACCACCAATATATTTTGTTAAAGTGTATGCAAGATCAGGGATTAGTTCTTTATTCTTACCTAAGCCTTACAGTTTTACTTCATGATGTATGATTGAATGTTTTTAGCTCAACTTACCTTATTGTGTACACTATTCTACTCTGTGGATATATAGGAGATTTGAAAATATGCGATGACACATTTTCTGAAATCCAAGCGAAGTGTCTGATGATTTGATGAGCTGCAAAATGAATTTAGAAACTTTTGTTATTCTTCTGTCAAATTTTTACTGGGGAGCGGGGAGAAACATTGCAGAAGACTGAGCATTATCTGCAATATTTTTCAGAGTTTGATTTGCTGAAAGGACAAGTCTAAGTTCAGTTTTTGCAAGATGTTGTGAAAACTTAACTATTTGGAATGATGAATCTATATCTCTGCCTTTATATGTTTGAATTCATCTGAGAATAACCTCAATTAAATACCTTGCACTTGGATATAACAACTGATGGCGAATATACATCTGTGCTATACATTAATATTGGTTTTCTCATTATTTTTCTTTCCCATTTATGTTATGCTTAGGAGTTTGGCTGTTGTGTGTGCAGTTATTCAAGTTTTGACGATATCAAGTTAGAGTTAGTTTATTTTTTTTAAAAAAGTTAGAGTTAGTTTGCTTAGGATGAGTCAAAGTTAGAGTTTGGGTTCCATTAGAACTTATGTTAGGTCATAAGTCATGATTCTGATTTTACTAAGGAATCTACAGGATGATGTTAAGGAGACGAAGACATCTACTAACACTGTCTTTACTAACCTTTATGGATGCGATTACCAATCTGCCAGATGTTAATCATTCATATTTTATCAGATTTCAAGTAACAAACCAGATATCAAATTCCTACCCGTATTGACAAGTAATTATTTGCCTTTCCTAGGGCTGGTTTTCTTAGCTAGAATCATATTACTTCGGCTGGTAGAATAACCTTCTTGTTAAAATATTTTTCATTTTGATGAAGCCTTATATATAAACCAATAAATCAAAGCCTTATTACTATTTTGTGTATGACCAGAAGAAAGCTCGATGCAATCAATGATGCAATTTATAGTATATCAATTTGGTGTTAGAACTGTTAGCCATGTTGATTTGGGAATCAAAAGTACCCCTAGTGCAACATCATCCATTTTTAATTGTAATAGTTGATTACATGATGAGTCAAACATAGGGTTTTAAAGGCAATTATGGGCATAGGAATAGATACATTGTTTTAGTATATATTTATAAAAATAATCATACGCTTATAATTGATACGAATTAATGTTCATTTGATATCCTCTTTGTTACTCACAAGCAATGATCGACAAGAAAATGGTACGTTGCTTATGATGTGGAGACTTTTGAACATTTCAATCTATCCATTAGTCTTTGAGAAGTTAATATTATGCTTTCGGATCAGCTAGTAAGGTATAGCTAATGACACCCTTTGGTCCATTTGGTATTTTAGCTTTCACCAAGTCTCTTATGTATAGGCACCATGGGTTGAACTCCATGAACTTGATAGATAGAAAGAAATCTATGGATAGGACTTAACCAAAAGATAATTGTTTTTCATACTATTCTTGGTTCTTTTCTTCGCCCTGAGCTGCAAAGGTTCACATTCTTTTGCTTTTGACATTTCCATCAACTTCCATTTGGGGATAGACATGTTTGTTATAGATCACATGGGAAATAAAGGACACGTGCGTGCAAACACTGTTTAATAAGCGTGTGTTTAGTCCCGATGCCGGCTCTGGCTGAACTTCTGTTATTTAGTCGTAGTACTTGAACTTTTCATATGACAGGATGTCCTTTTGGTGTTCTTTATATGAATAGTGTTGTCTTGAAGACTTTTTTATGTCAAATTGATGATGTTGAACAAAAGGACTTGAAAGGTACAAACGTATTATCAAAAAAATCAAAATTTAAATTTTGAGTTCATCTTTTTTGGTAAATAATAAATTCTTTTCAATTTTTAAATTTTGGGTTCATCTTTTTTGGTAATATGTTTGTACCTTTCAAGTCCTTTTGTTTAATATCATTGATTTGTAATATAAAAAAGTCTCCAAGACAAAATTATTCATATAAAGAACACTTCCTGTCATATGAAAAGTTTTAAAAATAAAAAGCAATCACCCTACTTTCTGCTTTCCCTCTCTAAAAGCTAATCTCCCTTTTTCCAAGGCCAACCATGGCTGCTTCTAAAGCTTTATTCACCTGAAAACTGGAGACCTTTGTTTGTCTTTTCTCAGATCCAACGATGCTTATCTCCTTAAAAGCATCATCTACATCCTATTCTACCAAGGCTTTCTCCTATTTAAAATTTCGAAACAATTCAGGACATGATTGAAATTAATGTTATTACATAAAATATTTGTCTAAGACGAGCAGCAGATACAGTATTATTCCAAAGAGGCCTTGGACTGACAGGACAAGGAAGGAAACCAATCTCAAAGAAAAGCAAAAAGCTTTTACTTTTTACTCCATGCCTTGCATCTTTCTTATCTTTATCATAAATTCACTGACCTTTTCTGGGTCTGGAACGACCTTGGCCACGCTCTCTCTTTGCAGACACCTCTTTGTCCAAGCTGTTATTTTGGGACAATATCCCTCCAACTTGAAATTTCCAAACTTCTCACTTGCCAGAAACAAGCTTGTAAAAGGTATTATTTCAATATCCACGTATCCGAAACTATCTCCACCAAAGTATTCCTTCTCTCCGAGCACTTCCTCTAGCGCTTTCATTACCTCTATCAACTCCTTCCTAGCTACCTCTTGAGCCTCCCCTTTGGTCATCCAAACACTGCGAGCCGCGTCAAAGAGCTGTCGTAGTAGTTTATGCATTTATATATTTAATAAGCTAAACATGTATTTTAATAATGATTAAATAAAACCAACCCTTAATCTCAAACCTTTTTATCCACATAGTCGACCCAGAAGCGAGCTTGAGCACGTCCATACGCATCCGATGGGAGCAATGGAGGTGAAGTCCAGGTATCCTCGATGTAGCCAACGATGACAGTGGATTCGCATAATGGCCTACCATTGTGTATAAGCACCGGTACCTTCTGATAAATGGGGTTTGAGTTGAGCAACAGTTGGCTTTTCCCACCAAATAAGTTCTCTTCTCTTGTTTCGTAATTCACACCTTTTTCAGCCAATGCAATCTTCACCCTCATGCAAAATGGACTAACCCAGCAGTCAAGCAGAATAATCTTTCCTTCGCCTTCCTGTGACATCTTTCCTTTCCTTTTAAGTTCTGATTTTTATCATTACACTACACTGCTATTTATAGATTGGGATTATCGTATCAGATGACGATGTTTTCTATGTTTGTCATTGTTGAACAATGGGCTAATTAAGCATCTTTTGTCTCTTCCCCTTGTAAATAGCATGAACGCTTTGTTATTATCGCTATCAATGAAGAAGCTGCCCAATCCATGAACTTATTTGGCCTCATGCACCTGGTCCCTTCGATGCAATTTATACCAGAATCTGCAAAGATTTTGCTTTTTTTTCTTTGTTTATTGACTTTTCTGTTTTTAGTTTTTGTTTCTTCGTATTAAAGAGGATAGGTTTGGCAATTGGTAGCATGACAAAATAGGGTAGTATTGTGAACAAGAAAAAGAAAACAAAAAACAAAAAGGTGTTCTCGTAATCTCTTATTTACTTTCCTAGTAGAATCCAAAATTACACTTTCACGTACACCAAAGGCAGTATAAATTCACATTTATGAAGATGATAAAGAAACACCAAAAGGAAAACTGCAGAACTTAGAAGAGTAGCTTACAAGGAAAACAGTAAAATTTAGTTGAAGACTAGTCAACAAGATTAGGCATATATACCAAGGATGGCAGCGATATTGCTTAGAGCTGGTTCTTTTATCTGATTTTGTTGTGATTCAAGAACTCAGATGGCCACACTTTCCACATTTGAACTGATACCAATAAACATATCTACTCCAGTAATGGAACTGGAAACTACGGCATGTATACCAAGTTAAACTACAAAGAAAGGCGGATTCTTTGTTCCTCCCTCTCTTCACTTATTGCTGCAGAGGAATGGCTGTCTCTCTCTGCCATACGTTTTTGGTATGGCAGAAAACCCTTTTTGGATTTTTCAGGGCTTGCTCTTGATTCTATAGAGACTGATCCCACATTTGGTTTGATTCCAGCGGATGTACATAGCAGCTTTTCCTCGTACGAAAGCTGCTGACTATGGCTGTCACCATCCACACATTTATCAGCATTGTCATCCTCATTTATCGATCCAAAATTGGAGCCTGTCCAGGATCCCTCGACGCGGATTTCTCTATCTTCTACTCTGCCATTGGAATCTAAATTTGCTCGGACAAGCTCGTGCTGCGGATATGGTATGAAAGCAAATGGCATATCTCCAGAAAAGGTCCACCACTGCCGGTGGGTGAGAGAGTCAGCCTCTAATGTACGGGGATTTTTCATTTGGAAATGCATGTTATAGAAGGCTGTTTGGAGCTGTTGAGCCATCTCATTTCTTGTGCATTCCTTGCTTTCAGATGGCGCTTCCGTGGTCTTGAAATTACATGTCAATATTTGATCTGATTTTGGTCGATTTACATCTGAAGGCAATAATTTTGAAGTCCCAATAACTGGAGAAGATTGTCTATGGCATTCTGTTACCAACACAGTCGTCCCAAAGAGCTTAAATGTCCTTTTAGATGCTTCCTCACTGAGACATTCTTGGGACCTAACATTTTCGTTGGGGCAAAATTCAACTCCCTGAACCTTCAAGAAAATTCAAGCTGAGTTTGAGAATATAGAGACCAATTACTTATTCGTGACAACATGAACATTGGATGGTTAGCAGGTACCTTGGGACATCGGTTGTCCAGAACTTGAGGCACCGTGGAAAGGTTTTCATCACCTTTGACTGACAAACTGGGTTCAGAAAGTGTGAACTCAGCTGGTGATGAGCTATGATTTGGTGAATTTGAATCGATTGAACCAATAGCATCTGAGCCAAATACAGACAAGACAGACGTTGGACTTTGGTTTTCTTGGTCGGAAATCGATAAATCAGGCAATGAAGCCCTGAGTGGCTTCTCCAAAACTAAGGGTTGCTTATTAAGCGGCGTCATCACTTTTCTGGGATATGGATGCATAGGTTTTCGCTTTGGTCGAGGAGGGGGGATCTCAATAGGTTCCAAAGAGGCTGTGTTGTTGCCACTCGAGTCATGAACAACCTAACTCCAACACAAAAAAGAAAGAGCCACGAAGACAATATTGAGCTTGCTTTAATAGAGGGCATATAGATAATTAGAGTTAGGGACTGAAATAAGAGCAGTCAACCTTAGAGAAGAACTTCTGAGCATGGCTCCTAATTTGAACAGCAGTCTTGGTGCCCACATGCTCTGTTAAAATTAAGAATGATAAAACTATATCCCTTATTAACCAGCAAAAAGAAATTGGAAAAAAGATTACCTTCAATCCGTCTCCATAACCGGCCATGAAGCTTTAAAGCTTCAAGGAACTTCTTGTGCTCTTCCTCTGTCCATCTTTCTCTCTGTTTAGTAATGGTGTAGGGCTTCCTCACCTAATAATTAATGCAAAACCGAAACTCATCACTTAATCATCAACAGACAGCCAGAAATTAAAGATGCCAAGATAAAAACCTTGGGATTATAGTCATTCCAACAACGAATTGGGTCTTTTGACATGGAAGATACTGTTGTAGCATTTGATGAAATCACATCTCCTGCTGGATCAGATGCTTTTGCTAAAGAACCCCCATAAGGATCCTGCTGCATCGAAAAGTTCAAACCCTTTTTCTCATTAGCACTGCAAAAGTTTCACACAATTAATAACACCGACTCTGCAACTTAAAAATCTACAGATTTGCTATCTTGTAAGTGATCCTATATAGACAAAAAAGAAAAAAAAAAAGGGGGACCAGGATTCTTATACGTGTCTACATAATCCAAGCTAACACAAAAGTACCTCAACGGTCATAGCTGCAGCAACCACAAGATTTATGCTCTTCAACTGCCTAATACTACCAACAGCATCCACGATCTACCTAGTTTGAAGGGAGTAGAAGAAGGAAATACTGAGATTCAATCTTCCTGTTCATCACCCATAAGTCTGGTTCATACCAATCATATACAATAATAGTTGACAATCATTCAAGTCTGAAAGAAAAAGCACAAGAACAGGTGAAAGTGATGAGGAGAGAGAGAGAGAGAGATTGAGAGCGAGTGTGCATTTGGCAGGTACCAAGAAAAAGGGCAAAAGGAGAAGCTAGAGGAAGACACGTCAGATAGTTATGTTTTACTTGAAAATAAACAAGAGAATTGGATGGGCATCTTGTGGCTGAGGACAAGGGGGGCGTTTGATTTACTGTTATTACCGTTTACCAAAGTAAAACTATCTTCGTGCCACGTAGTCCACTTCACTTTCATTACACACATCACCCAACAACGATTGGTCCGTCCTTTTACACTTTTACCCTTGCAAAATATATAGTTTATCAAAAGACAGGGACCCACAAAAGAAAAAGCGAAAGGGCATTTAAAATATCTAAAACGAAAGAAGGAAAAGGTAAGGCAAGACTTGTGGATGAGTACGAGAGAGAGGAGTGAGTGGTGCTTTGCACTTTTTGCCACGTCTGCTTAGTTGGCCGCCTTAACTCATCCAGACCGCCACGTGTTCTTTCCAGAGGGGATATATATTAATGTCAAAAACTGCTGACCACAAGCTTCCATTTGGGAGGTTTGAGGATTTATTATAGGACACTACGCAGGGAGGAGCAGGTGCCACCGCCGCCCATCTTAATCGATGTGACACCATAAGGTTATATCTCAATCAAGTTGTTTATTTTTCTATTATCTCTGATTTTATGATTACACTATTAAGAAAAATAGTGTTGGCTAGAATTTGTATAGTTTGTGTCATTTAAGCAGGAGTCACCAAGTCTTTAAGATATTTCAGCTAATGCATTAAATGATCTTATAGTTTATTCTCCAAAGGTATAAATTTTATAGCTTGGTGATATAAAATGAATGACAAATCATAAGCCCTGCATAAGTAACTTTTTTTGGTCTAGAAGTACCGTGTAGGTTGACGTGATAAGAAATAAAAGAAATGCAAAAATACAAGACAAAAGAATCATTAAGGCAAATGCACATATCATTTTTTATAATATAGTTTGGGTAGATCGAGTGTTGATTCCGTGAAGACTGTAACTACCAATATTGACCATCTTTTTATTATATAATAATAGATAAGAATAACAATCAATAGATAAGGTAGGTTTAGAAGTTGAATCCGCCTAGAACTTTACTATACTTGAATTTATCCTTATTTAACGATTAATCCTTGTTACTTGGATTGATAGAAATTTCTAAGTTATAACTATATTCTCTCTCAAGAAAGACAATCTATATCCTTAAGTTGTTGACTAAAATCTCTTTTTAATCGAAACAATTAAGAATTCATTAACTCATTTTATGAATTTTTATGATAGGTTTCACCATAATTCAAAAAGATTACGTGATTCTATATCTAGTAATTAATATGTGCTTAATTGATTATGAATTTATTCCATAACACTTAGTGTTTAATGATATGAAATACTTAAAACATTCACTTTAGTTCATATTTAGTTTTAGGAACAATTCGGAAGCGAAAGAGCTAAAGTGAATCAAAAGTATTATATTTAATTTGTTTTCTTGAGATTTACACTCACTTGTCTTTATAGAGCAAGAAGAAGAAGTATTAAAAGAAAAGGAGGCAAGAAAAAGCATAAGAATTGAAGAAAAAAATTGTCACGGCTATGAGATGTGTCTCTCGGGTGTGACACCACCATACACATACGTGAAAAATGGCCAGCTCACCTGAACCCTAAGTTTTTAGTACAAAAACATCGTTTTGTGATGATAGAAGATATGAAAGATTAGAAGAAACAATTTAGGGGTTCAGGAAACAAAAGAGGGGCGACAGAGGAGATCTTTGGGAGACTCATGGAGGGATGAGCTTCCCAACGTCGGTTTGGAGGTGATATCGACGCCAAAGAACCCGGTTAAGCATTTCTCTTTTTTTTTTGTTCTTTCTCTTAGGGATTGATTATGTTATCCTTTCTTTAATGTTTGGGTGTTGTGTAAGAATGATTGAATGCTCTATTTCATTGTTTTTATGTAAGAACCCATTGTTAGAATCTTTAATATATTTCGTAATTGTTATGTTGAGATTCATTTGTGGAAACTAATGAGTTTTTAGCATTAGGGATAACATAACCTAGGTTAAATGACTCGAGCTTGTGTAGTTGTTTCCTTGATTAATCTGTTTTTCTAACTTGTAATACGACTGCCCAATTATATCTAAAGAGCTTGTTATAGGTTGTTAAATAGCTATGTTTAATTAACAAGATCTTCTTAACTAAATACAACTTAAGGAAAAAGTGAGATTAATAGAGCTTATTGTTAACTTACAATTAATAGTTGCTAGAAGATGTGTAAGAACAACAACTCAGTGAAGTATGTTTAATTGGGTATAGGCCGAGATTGAACTGATGATCAGTGTTATGCCCAAAATAAGTTCTAAAAATATATAGGCTATCTTACTCACAAGTATACGAGGCAGTTGTAATGATTACCTAAGGTCGTCTTCTATGAAGGTGAAATTGGTCCACTTAAATTAATCTTAAACAAAAATAAAAATAGATGCAATCATAAATACTCTATCCCGATTCGTTGAGTTAATGCTTTAGTGCAAATCACAAAATTAAGCTGAAAAGTAGACGGAATCAACTGGAAGCAAATACAAATAGATTAATCAAAATGGAAGACTCTTGAGAATTAATTTCATTAATTTGATCTCCTTTGCATGATTAAGGGAAATGATTGGTTAATTGTCTTACTAAAATTAATAGTTGGGTTTTAAAACAACTCGAATAATAAACTAATCTAATTTTCATATTCAACAAGTTATTCTCCGAATTAATTATGGAAACCCGATTACAAATTACTACTTAAATTAATATATTTTTAGTTCTTAACCTAAGAGTCCATAGTTTCTCCTTCCGTATTAACTTCTTCTCTTGATCCTTCGTTTAATACTAACATGAAGCAAGGTTTGGTCATGCCATTACATCCATTCAGCTTAGAAACCACAACAATTAATAAGACAACAAAATTGTAACTAATTCATGCATAGTTGATTAAAATAGCTATATTAATCCTCAAGAGAAAGATTCAGCCCATCATAGCACAAATATGGTTCATCATTATCAAATACTTAGATCCCATCTTATTATTCTAAAAAAAGTATTCAAGCAATAAACCAAATAAATAACTTGATGAACTATGAAAAGAAAACAAGTAATAGTTAGCTAAGTTATAAAAGTAACAAGTTCAGTAAACAGCAAGAAACACTGCAATAGATGAATAACAAAGCAAGCAAATAGGGATCAGGTGAGTGAGGTACAGTGGTCTCCTGTCCCTCTCAAGCTTCCTACATTAGCTCTCGCCTTCTGCTTTAGCTTGTTGTCACCAAATGGTCAAAGACTTCTTTCTTCACCGACTCTCCATGTTCTCTTCTCTTCTTTCCTCCTTTCTCTTTATTTCCTCTCTTCCCCAACGTGTCTGTGGTGTGTTCAGTGAAGAATGTAGTGAATGGAATGAATGATCTCCCTTCACCGCCACCCTTTCCTTTTATTTGTAGTATACTCCTAGGCCTAAGATTTCATGCCTTCCACCTACATATGCTATGTAATAAAATGACAGATTAAACGAAACATTGTTGGTGTGTTTGCATGTGGGAAGTCACGGTTATGACTTAACTTACACAACCGTGCATGTGTAACTTAAGTCACGGTTGTGACTTACATGTCACAACTGTGCATATAATTCATGGTTGTGACTTAAATTTCATAAACGTGCATGTAACATGATGTCATTTTCAGGCACAATTCTCTTGTTTAAGTTTATGCCATCTCTTATTCTTCCATGCATAAATCTTTTTGTTTTTTATGCCACATTCACAAAATAATCCAATTAAGATTCATGCAACATCCATATCAATTTCACTTAATTCATATCAAATTTGAATTAAATCACAACCATTTGCACCATATGAAAGTAAGCAAAATCAAAAAAATTAAATACAATAACCGGGTCCTTAATATATTCATCGCTTTTCATCATTTTTGAATGTTTTCTTTAATTTGTTTTTGTTAGCTTACTTTCATTTTATTTGAAAATCAAACTAAAACCTCCCATAACCTAAACATCGATTATTTTCATAATAAAGCTAACTTAATACTCTCTGTGGGATCAACTTAGACTTACCACTAGTTATAGTTTTAGATCAACTTAGACTTACCACTAGTTATAGTTTTAGGTCTAGTTATTTTGAGTAGTGTTATGACGCACTACGTCAGTAACCCATACAACCCTCATTATTTAGTTGTGATATATGGATATATTCATACATTTTTTGATCTTAATGTACGAATCTGGTTATTAAATCTTCAACTTTGGTTCTTGCAATTCAACACAATATATGAACACGAATAATCTCACAAAAATAAGGATCTTCCATAAATCAAAGAAATCAATTTAAAACATAAATTCTATGGTTTATCTTATCTAAATCTATATCTCAATTTAGTTCATAAGAAAACAAAGAAAACCAAAATTGAGAAAACAAAGAAAACCAATAAAGAACAATAAAGAAACAAGAGTAAGAAAACAAAGAAATTATCCTACAAACTTAACGAAGTTTAAAAATAGTTAGATGTATGCATGAATGAGAATGAAAGATGAAAAATAGATTGCATAGCATTAAAGCATCTAAAAAATGTGATCATTGATGATAATCATATATTGGACACATTAAATCATGAAAATGAGATATTAGGAAAGGAGATCAATGTTCTCAAATGGTCATTATTCATATTCACTAAAAGGAGTGAAAAATTAGAAAATATGCTAAAAGCTTAAAAGAATTCTAATTATAGGCATATAATAGGATACAAACATAGAAGTGAAGTCAATTCTCGAACCACATTTTAAAAGGAAAATATTTGCATGACGAAGAACCATTACCTAATTTGACAAATGAATATGGGGCATCCATATCTAAACATATGAATGTACATGCTACATCCACTATAGACTCATGCTATGAATAAGCATTATGCTTTTATATGTGGCTCACAATCTAAGCATAGAGTTTAATACTCCTGAATATGTTTATATAAAATATGGAGAAATTAACCGTTAAAGAGAACGAGAATGATCACCAACGATTTTTTAAAAAGCCAATTGTTAAACCAAGTAAGAAATATAAGAAGAATCAGATGCTTCCAATAAATTTAAAACTGAAGAAGAATCATCATCCAAATTATATCATAAGTAAAGTTCAAAAAGTGGTAATTATTAGTTTGTGTTTTATTTACAATTTTGAGTATAAATCCTTAGCATTACATGTTTGGGTTTGTACTATTGACAAGGAATTAAATTTTTTTGGTATATTATGGACTTTAGATATAGAGATTATGTGCAAAATATGGATATCAAATTAAAACTTATTTATGCATTAGACTGATTAAGTAATGGTTTCATTAAACCAATGAACAAGGATATCAGGAGAAAATTAGGTATGATTGATTAAAGTGTCTTTTAATATTTATGATAGTTCTTGATTAATATTCCTATGACTTATTTAAGTGTTTTGATCTTTTAATTGGAGTTAAGTTATTTCTCAAGTTATCGAGTCAATTGGTAAACCAATATCATAGTGTGGTCAACCAGTGTCCTAAAAGTTACCATCTTTTTCCTTTTCCAGTGAGTTTGTAATGAGCTTAGTCAATCTTTTAGTCAACCACTTATGCACATTGGTCAACCAATGTCTTCAAGTGGTTGACCAATGTCCTCATTTTTAATTTTTTTTTCATTGTAGTGAGTTTGTGTCTTGTTGGTTGATAAGTATGGTCGACCATATACTAGTCAATCAGTGAAGCTATGTGGTCAATTAGTCTTCATGGTTTAAGTTCTCATCCTCCATTTTTCTTCCATTTATCATCTTGATTATTTATATCTTCAAAAATTCTAAACAAATCAGTCTCTTCTTTGAAAAATAACATCCCCCTAGTTTGTAAAAACCTTATTAGATTGTAACAAATTGAAAAATTATCATTATTGGGTTTCAAAAATTGGGATTTTCAAAAAAATTTTAATTAGGAGTTATCTTTTTAAATTAATGCTTTCATAGTTAAATTACCAAAAGGATTTGATGTTGTTTCTCTTTCAACTACATTGATACATCTTTGATTTTGATCAATTTCAGAATTTTGAGAATTTTTCATATTACTATTTTTTAAATTTTGGGCCTTCCAAAAGTATACACTTACATATGAAATGATGGTTGGATATTACAATTATACTTATATTTTTTGTTATTCCAACCTCCTTTTTTTCTTGCAAAACTTTTTTTGTAATACTTTTTTCAACTTAGACACAATATCAAAATTGGAGATTTTTCAAAATTTAATATAATTAAGGATACTTATATCAAGATTCACCTTTTAAATAATTTTTTTGAGATTTAAATGCCTAATAACACTTTTCATTAATAAAGTTTATGAAGTTTAAACAAATTCTGTTTGATCTTTAAACCAAGTTAACTTGAAGCATGTCACTTTACATTTTGCATTTCTAAATAAATGGTTTCTTTTTTATGATTCCAAAAAAATAGGTGAAAGGTTAGTGACATTAGATTTAAGGGGAGTGAAGAAACTTAAGAGGAGTGATTTTTGTATATGTAGTGGCTTTTGTATATATATCATTTTCATACTCGAGTAAATTTTTTTATCTACATGTATGGTTAAATCTTTGAATATTTTTATATTGATTTATGTTTTATGCATTAATTAATATAGAGTTAATTATTATCTTGATATGAATAGGTGTTTGTCAGCTAAATTTTATTATTGCTCTCTAATATCATAAATATTTTGTCATCATTAAAAAGAGGGGGATTGTTGAACTAAAGGAGGTTCCAATCGATGTTTGGATGATAAAAAGCATACATACTACTAATGAGCTTATTATTTTTATGAAAAACAATATGAAAATTAGATGTATTTATAAACTTAAGAAGATACTTTATAAAGATTATAAAAGAAAAGATAAAGTTTACAACTTACAAAGTGAAGATCAAACCCCAAGATAATCAAGGCATATCAAGGACATTTTATAATTTATAATTTATATTATTTATTGCAATCGTACTTTGTTAGTTTGGAATATCAAAGGCTCACCATGTATAAATATTTCGTGTTAGTGTTAAAGCTTTTGTTTTTAAGTCCTTTGATCTTTCAAACACTTTTTAGCAAAAATTCTGGAAAGTGTTTAACTTATAGTTGTGTCAAACAAATTTACTTTGAGTATTTGAAGTTATTAAAATCATGGTTTATAGGGTATCAGTCGACTTATGTGGGATACTAATTAATCAATATGGGTTGAAGTTATCAAATTTGATGTACCGAGAGTTTATAGTAACATTAATTAATTTACTGGTTGACTAACATGTCATACTGGTCAAACAATATGTCCTTACCATTCCTTTCAGCATACTAATTAATGGCAATCCCACTCCGCATTTCAGGGGAACCAATGGGATTAAGTAAGGAGATTCCTTTTCCCCTTATCTTTTTGTGGTTGCTTTAGAAATTCTTACAAGGCTGATTTTGAAAAAAAAAAGAATTTCTACAATTTCAACTATCATCACAAATGCAAAGCTCTGGAACTTACTCATCTTAGTTTTGCAAATGACTTGATATTGCTTTCTATGGTTGACTCCTGTTTGTCTTAATCTTGTTCAACTATGCTAATGTGTCTTGTAAGCTTTTAGGTTTTGATACCAACTTACAAAAGAGCATGTTGTATATTTCATATGTTGTTAATTCAACTGCAAGATGAAGTTGTTGACAGGGCTGAATGTTCACCCCTATCTTTAAAGTATATGGGGCTATCTTTAAAGTATATGGGGTTTCCTATTTCTTTCAAGAAGTTAAGTTACCAGGACTATCTCTCTCTTCTAGAAAGGTATAGGAAAAGAATAAACTCTTAGCAAAATAAGTCTCTATCTTATATACGAAGACTTATACTCATCACCTATATGTTG
The DNA here is from genome assembly GCA_027123815.1 of Erythroxylum minutifolium. Classification (NCBI taxonomy): domain Eukaryota; kingdom Viridiplantae; phylum Streptophyta; class Magnoliopsida; order Malpighiales; family Erythroxylaceae; genus Erythroxylum; species Erythroxylum minutifolium. The sequence goes on along the minus strand of JAOTJB010000007.1, from coordinate 701,918 downwards.
AGAAGCCTTACATTCATTCTTGCTTAAAAGGATCAATAAGGAGCTTATGGAAAGTATTAAAAACTTCATATGGATTGGTGCTACTGACAATTTCAGAGGGGCTAAAATCAAATGGGAACATCGTTGGGGCTCACTTTTTTGGAGAAGAGACAAACAAGAGCTAAACCTTATTAGTTGTTAAGAGAATTTAGAGATTGTTCAAAGACGAGGAATCCCTTTGGTCCAAGTGGATCAATGAAGTATACCTCAAGTATTCTAGCACCTGGCAGTTAGATGAGAGGACATAATAATTTGTTACTTCATTTATATTATTAGAAGGAGGTAGATCTAGGGATGTCAAAAAATACCCGGCCCGGCCCAGCCCGAAGTCAACTCTTTCGACTTGAGTTGACCAGCCCATGGGCTGGGCAGAAATGGCCAGTCGAATGACGGGCCGAGCCATGGGCCGAGAGGTCGCGGGCCGAAACGGCCCACGGCCCGCAGACAGCGTGGGCGGGCCAAATCGCGGGCCGGTCGCCCACACAAGACGACGTCGTTTTATGCGTCAATAAAACGACGTCGTTTTATCCCATAAAATTTTCGTCTGCTATGTTGTTAAACGACGTCGTTTTTCTTTAAAGTAAAACGACGTCGTTTTCTGGGTTGAAAGGCTAAGAAAATGCCGCGCCAGTGCTCCATTCTCCCACCGTCCCGCACGCTGCACCTGCACGCATCTCCGGTCTCCCCCAGCTCTAGCTGCCGTCTCCCTCTTCGTCATGAAGCCTTGCCGCCGACCCGCCGTCACTCCTGCCTTCTCTCGCCTTGCCGCTGTCACTCCTGCCACCAAGAAGGTATGTTCTTCTGTTCTGATTATTTCCATCCATTGTCGGTTCCAAGAGTGCCGAATGCAGATGGGAGAGTTGGATGATAAAATAAATTTGATTTGTTGATTTGGTTTTGTTTCTCACTTTCTCTATGATAACTGATATGTGTCTGGCCTCAACTATGTTGTTCTTGTTATTATTTGTCTTCAATTTTGTTATCCTCTCCAAGTGTTTGATAAAATGCTTCTCTCAGTCTCAGGTTTCTTCGGCTCGACGACTTCGGTGCTTCCTTCAATCCGTCTGCTGCTTTTTTGCTAATTCTTCTGTTTATTAATTTGGATGTTAGAGACGACACTAGACCATACGGTTAGTTAGTTTCTGAGATTTTGTTTATGTTATCATGTAAGTGATGAGTACCATACGGACGGTTAAAGCATATGAAAATGTTTTGCTTGGGATATTAGTGAGTTGAATTAGTTCATATTAAGAAAATATAAAACAGATGCTAGGAGAGCTAAAAATTCTAGTTCAAGAGATGAGTGAGAAAACCATTAAACAGTCAAAGAGATATATGGTTGGTTAGAATTGGTCATGTATAATCTGACCATCGGTGATAGGGATGAAACCATCTTTCAAGGGATTAGGGAAAGTCAAAATAACAATGGATGAATAAGAGTTATGGTGAAGGGTATAAGGTTTCATAAAATCATAAGATTGATTACATTTGATTAGATCTTATTGGAAAAGGTTCACACTTCAAAGGATACAACTAAAATGTTAATAAAGTCCTAGCCCATAAAAAATTTAAGTGTAGCTAAGACTTGATGAATGCTCACATAACTTAAAACTCTTGGGGACTTATGTAAGCATAAAGTGGTTTTTAGTTAGATGTTAGAGAATTCAAGTTAAAATAGAGAATTATGAGGTATGCCTTAAATTTTGGTGAAATAATATTTCAATGACATTAAGCTTTTGGAGGAGTAGAATTTCAGTGTCACTTAACATTTATAGAAATAAAGTTTCAGTAACTTTAAACTTTTGTGGAAGTAGAATATTAGCGATATTAGATTTTTTAGGAATTCACTATGATGTAAAGGTTTTGTATGTTAAGACCTTGGAGGGCCAAATAAAGAACATTTGAGAGAGGTTTGTAAAGTTATTATCATACTTTTCTTTGTATCTTCTCTTATAATAATAAAAGAAATTTATCTTCTTACTAGTCGATGTAAGTCATATAGTGGTCAAACCATAAAAATTTTATATTTTCACTTTGCTTATTTTCTTTTATATTATTTTCATTTTTCAACAATTGCTATTAGGTTAATTGATACCAAAAGTTTTTTAAAAACAACGAAACATGTTATTTTTTAACAATTTACAGCAAAATTAATAGGTAAAAGTTTTATTTTTAATTTGTTTTCCTATTATTCTTTTGCTTTAGGTTAATAAAATGAACATATTGGTAGCTAGGTTTTTATCCATATATCATTTATTACTTACCAATCAGAGTTGACGAAGAAGGTATTAGAAAGCCACTCCTATTATAATACACTATGCATTTTTATTAAGATGTAACAGATACAGCCGATAAGTGTCATTAAAAGTTAAGAGCAACATGGATACATAGTGCACATACATGTCTTGCTTTTTGAATTGATTAACCATTTTTCTCACTGATATGAATGTTATGTATTTATAGTCTTAATGAAAAATTCCTCTTCAATAAATGTCTCTCCCATCATCGAAAGGAAATATGAAAGATGTACTTAAATAACATTAGACAAAATTTAACAAGAAAAGGAATTTCTTAAATATTTATTAAACTGTATATATACATGTAAACATTTATGAATAATTTATATGCTTATTAAGTTTAAAATGTATACATGTAAATATTAATTAAATTTCTATGAATATTTTATATGCTCATTGAATTTAGTATGTATATATGTAAATGTCTATAAATAACTTATATGCCCATATATATTGATTGTTTTAGATTGATGAACATACTCTTTTATAGGAGAGTTCTAATCCGCTACTGGACAATATACTATCAGAGAGTTCTAATTTGTTATTTTGTAAGTATTGTACAAAAATATTGATTGAGGGTTATAAAGGTGGAACCTCTAATTTGAAAAGACAATAGAGTCGTGCAACAGAAAGAATATGATATTAAGAAGTTAAAAATTTATCCTAGTGAGAGGGAATAATAAAATGACTATCATAGGTTATAACAATAACAAATCAAAATTTTTTCTAGTTAAGATGATTGTTAACGATAAACAATTACTCTCCAATATTGATAGCAAAAATTCAGGATGTTGCTGACCTTACTCCAACAAACTTTTAAGATTCTAAATCAGAATACAGTTAAGAAAGATATTTTCAAAATTTACAACAATCAAAAGAAAGAAATACTAAATATGTTGTTAAGTATTCTCACACAAGCAGCCATAACATCAAATATATCGATGGTAGACAACTAAAAGAAGGATTATATGGCTATAAAAATACACTATATTGACAACAACTAGATTTTATACAGTCAACTACTAAGGTAAAATATATTTTTTAATATTGTTATCATTTATTTATTGATTATATTATAATTGATATTCATTAATATACTTAAATGGTATGTTTTGATGCAACATATAAGTGAAAGATTGACAATTGTGACGACGGAGTGCTTAATGGATTGAAATATCAACACCAAGCTCTCAACCATAAATTTGGACAAATGTAACATAAATGACGTGATGATAGAAAAACTAAAGAAGAAGTTGTGGACGTTGTTTGTGCACATATCATGAATTTGATTGTGAAAGATGAGTTAATTATAATAAAAGAAGCAGTAGAGACAATTCAAAGTAGCATAGTGTACTGGAATAGAAGATCGAAAAGAATAGAAAATTTTAAAGAAATTACACAACAACTAAGCATTCCATACACAAAGAAGTTAGTTTTAAATTACCTGACCATATGGAATTCAACATTCAAGATGTTGGAGCCGGTAAACTTGTTACACTCCTACCTTAATAAGGCCCTAGGTAGATAACATAGTTTAAACCTGATATTGGGGTTGCCAAGCGAACCCTATGAGCACATATGACTAGTCTTGATCATACGTTCTATCTATCTAATCACTTGTAACACCCCTTCACCCTAGGGTACGCACCAGGACGCCCGTAGGTCGTTCCGACACATATCCTAAGGTAAGGAAGCGCTACGTGTGATCACTATAGTACTCCACATGGCATCATACGAATTTGAATAATTAAACCAGTAATTATAAGTCACAAGATTTTTAAAAACCACATTCTTCCTCTTTTCATTACTCAAAATTACCAGTTTTATACATCAAAACTACAGTCTGTACAAACTGAAACCCTAATACAGATACTATGAAAAAGGAAGAAATACAACAACTCCTAACTAGGTCAT
>JAOTJB010000007.1:682454-697568 GCA_027123815.1 Erythroxylum minutifolium | reverse complement strand
ATGCTTATGGTTTTACTATCAAGTCACATACTTGATGATATAAGCCTAATACTATTCATGGAATGTAAATCACATTACACAAACAATATACATGCATATATAAAAGAATACCTCATAATATATAAATAATAAGTCAAAATGTCAGTACAAAAGTCATATATAACCATTGGCCTAGGGTACACTACTAACAGTTCCCAGATCAGGAGTTTCCCGACGTCTGTTTAATATCGTATTTCTTAATATTTTCAATTTTATTGTTATATAGAATTGGAATAATAGTTGGTGATAGGATTTTTGGATGTTGATGACATTCTAAACTCACCTTTAGGGTTTTATCTTTGATTTAATGAAATATGATTTTTATGTGTTATTTAGATTTATTGTGATTTAATTTTTGCAATTTCATAATTCAGTGATAAACTGAGACGGTGAATCGAATGAAAAATAATTAAATTGGGCTAACTTAGGTAATTTAATAGAACAAGAGTTAAATTAAATTGGTAAGTTGTGCAAAGAGAGAACTTGCATAAGTTTATGATAGTTTATTAGATAACTTCAGATCTAATTAGGGTTTTGGATAGATTGTTAATTGAGAAATTACAACTTTCATAATCTAATTAGGGTTATAAATTAGGGTTAATGGTTATAACTCAAGAGCGAGTAATCAACCCTAGGATCGTCTAGAACCAATAATCCAGTAATTCATAATCGATTGGGATAGCATTAAAGATAGGTAAAATTTCCTTTGTGTCAATTGGTAGTTCCTTAAGTTCTTGAGTGTGTGTTGCAACTGCTAAATTGTTAATATTTTCATGATTGATTCTTGAATTGATTTAATTGATTGAATTTAATTCTTTTTTTAGTTTCGTTACATTTTAAATTTTTGTGATTTATTTTGGCCTTAGATTTTAGGATTAGATTATCCCTCCTCTTGGGATTGACACCTTAGGTACTATGTGAAAGACCCATACACTTGCAGATTATCGAGGTTAATTAATTAAAACTTACACGCATCAAAATAACCTGATCACATATTCATCACTAATTGGTCCAGATCTAAGTTCATAAGTTACTTTAATTAAATCCTTTAAGAGATCCTTTTAATGATAAAGTAATTCTTCATCCTGTCTCGTAATGTTTCTACAATCCCTATCACTTCATAGTAATGACCAGTCTTGAACAAATTGCCAGATTATTTCCATATTTTCTTACTAAACTATGGCCTCCAATTATAGGTTAGCTTGATTTCAGCTTTGACTAAATCACCAACTTCATTGATTCTTATAAACATGGAGAGCCTCAGGTAGTTCATGATTGATCTTGAATTTCACAAAAATTCTAGTAAAACACATTCTCTCTAGTCTAGCTATTGGAGAATCAAATGCTAGAGGTTTTCCTTTTGAGCTTGCAAGAAAACTCTGGCCATCTAGAGCCCAATATTCCATTGGGATATTGGAAAAGTTGATCTATATGGGAATGGTCTCTATTTTAGTTTTGTCTATTTCCATTTCTGAAAACCATTTATGGACAAAAATTGATTAACCTCTAATATGCAAGGACCAGATTCCATAACTGAACTCATGCTATCCTTATGTGTGAATTTGAATAGGAAAGAGTCATCCCAATTGTAGAATCTTTTGAAACCCTTTTCTTACCTATCTAGTTTGTGCCTAGATCTAAAATTATAGAAAAGAAGGCCTCTTGTTAAGGAAAAATTATATCAATGTATTGGACCAGGTTTTGGCTCCTACCTACAACAATTTCAATAGTGGGGAGACTATCCCATTCATTAGAGTTGAATGGTAATGGTTAGACTTCTTTGTGGGAATTTCAGCTGCCATTACACTTCTCCATTATTTTCCTAACTCCTTTTAGGAGGTGACTGGTGCATTACTTCTCTGAGAAGATCCCTTATAGGCTTCTAAGGATTCATAAGTAGAAGGGAATGCATTGCCTATTTTATTAAGCTTTAGCTTACTCCCTTTAAGCTTCCACTTCTCTACGACTGTAAAGGGCTCGAATAGCTTCCATTGTAGCCCTCCATTAGACTTTCTCAGAATAGTAACCTATTGGTAAAGTCAACTGTACCGTGCTAAAAATGGAAATTTCACTATTTAAAGAGAGGGAAATTTGCATATCCAGCAAAATAGGATTTTCTTAAAACCTAGCATATCTGATTTAAGATTGGCTAATTGTTTCAATAATTTGTAGGAAATCATCAATGAAGAAGTAAAAGGGTCAAAAAATTTGAAAATGAAGGCAAGAGTATATAATAAGGTCAAGACGAGAGAAGGGAACTCTTTATATGGTACTTCGCTTGATCATTATAAATAAGGAAGCAAATTTTTCAAAAAAAAAGAAGAAGGAAGCAACCCTATTGTCCTAAAAATAAATTGAATTTGAGAAAGAAGTTAAACGAAAACAATTCTTGAGAAATGCTTATTGGGAGGCAAACTAAGCACAATTTTAAGAACTATTTAATCTTATTTGGATTTTTGGTACTATTGATCAATAATTTGGATATTCGTTTTACAATTGTTAAGGATTTATTTGTGTTAGATTTCTTGATATATTTATATCTTGTTATAGTTATTTATGTTTTGTTTTTTATTCTTTCATATTTTTATTTTATTGTAGCTAATGATGACAAAAAGACATATATGAGCTTAAATAGAAACTTTGAAGAGTTTTAGAGATGAAACATCAAAGAGGCAGGCCAATGGAAAGCTAAAACATCGAGTTTTTGTTGAATTGTATTATTAAACACGACATCAAATATGCTAGTCTCCCAAATCATATTTTTAGGTGATTTGTTTTCAAAATGATCCACGATATAGGTGTTGGGAAGTTAAGGGGAGGAATATGATCTACCCGAAGTGGAATAGATGTGAAACAATTTTGTATTTAATTTCTTAAAAACCAAGATCATTTGAATTTTATAACATGATTAACACATAAAACATAATAAAGCATGAATCATGATTCATACCTTATTGTGAGTTTTGATCCTTTTCTTATCGTTCCCTCAAATTGTTTCTAATATTGGTTTATCTGAACCATTACAGTGTTATGTGTACTTGGCGTCTAATGGTGTCCATATAACTCTATAACTATTTTGGAAAGGGATAAGTAAGAAGTGTTAGCTCCCTTAGAGCATAAACCAATTTATAATATGTCTTAGACCTTTTAGTAATTTAATTGAAGTAAAATTATAATTTCAATTAATCTTTAACTAGAATTACAATTAATTCTAGTTAGATACTAATTGGACCCAAATAAGATCTCATATCTCAAATTGGTCTTTATATATTAAATATCTCATACTTAATCATAAGGTTTCACAAATTTTACAATCAAGCCTACCTTGATTAAAACAACTTTTTCTCTCTTTAACTCATTTTTATTTGTCACTAAGTCCCTAAATATGTTGACAATGGATATAAATTATAACCTTAATTCATGTCAGGATTAGATAAAGTAAGCTCCTTTAATTTATCTTTAATTATTTAATTTAACAATATGCATCCATAAATCAAGATTGACATCTAGCAATGCATCATGACCACTAAAATATTTAGAAATGTCAAAATGGTTTTGACTAATCTTTCCTTGCATGATTTTTTTGTATAATTCAATCTTTTCATCATAAAATGTCCTCATTAAATAAAGAGCATGGAATTAATATATACTATATTTAGTTCTCTAGCGCTATTAATTGATTCAATTAATGATATTTGAAACTATTCTCAAAGTTTCATTCCACTTTGTCCAAGGATTTATCCAATCAACACTAATTAAGAACAACAGAACATTCCCCCTATTCATAATCCTATATTGATCACTCAACCACCTTTATATAGTTCATGATATATCTAATAACTAACGATTGAGCTACCGCTAACTAGAATAGGTTATAAGTAGTATGAAAACATAGCAATCCATCTATGAAATATTTTGGAGATCTCAAGTCAAAGGATTACTTGTATATCCAACATAATTAGAAAGTTCACAAAAATACAAGTAATGTTCCATATGGAAAGAACTACCAAATACTAGTGATTCACAAGTGAGCAAAAGTCTAATCAGTGAGCGAAACATATGAGAGTGGACTTTAGAGATTGGTGGAAGAAAAGCAGAAGAGGCAAGAGATGTTGTGAGGAGGATGTGTTGCACTATAGATTAATTATAATTAATATACAGTAACGTGAATAGTAACCCTTTACCTCAATAGTCGTAATCTCCTAAGTAATCAACTGACCATTGGTAAATTTCTTGTTTAAGTAAGCTTTATGGTGACACATATAGGGAGCCCCTTGAACCATACTAAGGTTCATTTGAATGTAAGCACCTTCCCTTAACTGGAATTTCCTTCCTTCTGTGACTCCTTAGACCTAAGTAAAAGCAGTGGTAAGACTCTAGTGACTACTAAAGAGGTACTTAAAACATAGAAGAGTATAATTTCTTCTGAGGTTCCTCCACGTATGCTAAAGCTTTTCTAGTCTACATTGGTCAATGAAATGGTCTCCCCTCCTAAAGAGCTTATGAAAATAAGGGTTAGAGCACGGTCATGCAACTTAGTTGGTTTCTTTTTAAACAAAAGACTCTCATTCCTTTAAGTCCATACTTGAGCTCATTCTAAATGGGGGAAAAAGGGTCTGGAGAAGGTTCTCTTTACTGAGGAGGATTCCTTCATCTTTAGAATCTGTGATGAGGATTATATGCTAGAAATTATGGAATCAGATCCACCGCATATAGGCAGGCAACCATTTTTGGTACAAATGTAGGCTTTAGGCATAGAAATGGATAGGAATGGGATTAAATTTGTCCCTATTGGGATTAACTTTCACAATATGCCACTCAAATGCTGGACTATGGATGGGTTAAGCTTTTTGGAAAACTCAGTGGGTAATCCTCTAGCTTTTAACTCTTTTACTGCTAAGTTTGAGATAATTTATTATGCTAGAGTTTATGTGGAAGTAAAAATTAAGGATAATTTACTTGAGGTGCTTCTTATGATGAAACTTAATAAAGCTAGGGAATTAGTCAGAGATGAGATTAAGCTCTCATATAGCTAGAAACATCAACCAAGGAAGGGGTATAGAAGGAAATTGGCAAAGTATTTAGAACAGGTGAATATCAGGAATTGCTAGGTATTAAAGATTTTGAGTATCAAGCAAACTTAGGAACTAATAAGGTTGAGCAGTCATAGGTATACTTGGGAACTAATGAAGCTTAATAGCTAACCACTAAAGCAACTAAGGATTTGTCTAATAATCCCAAACTAGTGGCTAAGACCCCAGGTTTACTAGATGACACTAGGTGCAAAGAGAAGAAAGGAGGATTTGTTATTTGAGGAGGATGGCTAGGATTTAATAGAGCCCCAATTGGAGAGTCCACTCCTACCCTAAATAGAAAATCTGTCAAGAAAAAGAACAAGGTCAGGAGAAGAACCTGGTAACTCATAAGATCCTTTTTATATGGTCTCTTAGAATATCAGAGGAATGCATGATCCTTTCAAAACGCAATCAATAAAAGACTTACTTTTTGATAAGAAACCTATTTTCTTTATTTTTGGAGTCTTGTATTAAAGTTCACAATTTATAGATTCTATGAAGTTTTTGGGCCTTAATTGGAGTTTTAGTTCCATTCACTAAGACCATTACAATGGTAAATAAATTTGCTTATGTGAGAGATAAGTTTTAAACAATAATAAAGTATAGCTCAAATCAATACATACATCTTGTCTGTAATGACCTGACTTCTCATTTTTCATTCGAGTTGACTATCATTCATTCTTCTAATTTTACTTTTCAAAGATCCAGATTGTGGGAGGATCTGGTTTTTATAAAATCTTCTATAGTCAAACCTTAGATGGTTTTTGGAGATTTCAATTGTGTATTAAATCCTTCTGAAGTTTAAAAGCACAATATCGACCTTAATTCTCTAAGGAAAGAATTGAAATTTTCTTTAGGCTTGTTGCAACTTTTTTAATTTAAGCTATATGGGATTTCATGTTACCTAATCTAATAAGCAACAAGGGAGTGGCTTCGCAAAGAGAAAGATGGATAAGGTGCTAGCCAATCTTCAATTTCCTAGCTCATAAGGAGGATTTTATGGATTTAGTCAAGGGTATTTGGTAAACTAAGGTTAATGGGTGAAAATCTTTCCATCTCATGCAAAACCTGAGGTTGTTAAGAAATAGGCTGAAGATTATTATTGAGGATAAGGGTTATTCTTTTAAAATTCTTTAGAATGCAAGGGTGATTCTTAAGGTTCTCTAGGAGAAAGTTTATCTAGATCCTAACAACATGGAATTAAATCATAGGAAGAGTAAGGCACTTGAATGCTACTCGAGGGCCCTGTAAGATCGTAATTCCTTAATGTTTCAAAAAGCAAGGCTTTCTTAGATTCAGAAGGGGGATGCAAACAAAAAAATTCTTCCATAAATCCACTCTTGCAAGAAGAAATATTAATAAGATACTTAGTTTTCTTGATGGTAATAATCATTTGGTAATAGATAGTCATTCCATTTATAGGATGGTGTATGATTACTTCAAGGATATTCTTGGTATAGGCAATACATCTCCTTGTAACTCTCAGACCATAATAGTTATTCTTATTGCCTCTACCCATTTAAATCTTGATATAAATAACAAACTTTAGAAACATACCCTAGTTTTGAAAATAAAAAATTGGCTTTTCGATTTAAATCCGAAGAAAATTTTTAGTTTTGATGGCTTCAATGTTTATTTTTTTCAATGTTCTTGGGATATCATTGGTGATTTAATTGTTCAGGTGGTCTAGGAATTTCTATCTTTGAGAAGAATGTTAAGGGAGTTGAATTCTTCTTATATTTTTCTCATTCCTAAACTTCCCAGTGCTATCATCCTTAAGGATTTTCAACCAATATTCTACTATAACATTATCTACAAAGTAACCTCTAAGTTGTTTATAAATAGGCTGAAGAGTTTCTTGCATAATCTTATCCATTACTCTTAAAATGCTTTTCCTAGTAGACCAATCTCTGACATCTTATTGATACAAGAGTTGTTGAGCGAGTATGAGTCAAACAATTTAATCAAAAGTTATGCCGTTAAAGTTGATTTTTCTATAGCTTTTAATAACATTACATGGGACTTCATTAGGACCTGCCTTAAGTGGTTTGGTTTCCCTAACACTTTCATTTCCTAGATAGATGTTTGTATCTCTACCACTAATTTTAATATACTAATTAATGGTAATCCCACTACACATTTCAGGGGAACTAATGGGATTAGGTAAGGGGATCCTCTTTCCCCTTATCTTTTGTGGTTGCTTTGGAAATTCTTACAAGGTTGATTTGAAAAATACTTAAAATTTCTACAATTACAAATATCATCATAAAAGCAGAGATCTTGAACTTACTCATCTCAATTTTTCAAATGGGTTGACATTACATTCCAGGGCTGACTCCTGATCTGTCTCAACCTTGTTAAACTCTACTAAGGTGTTTTGTAGGCTTTTACATCTTGATATCTACCTACACAAGAGCATGTTGTATGCTTCATCTGATGTTAATTCAACTGCAAGATTAGGATTGTTGATAGGGTTGAATGTTCACCCCTACCTTTTAAGTATTTAGGGGTTCCTATTTCTTCCAAAACGTTAAGTTACTAGGACTTTTTACTATACTAGAAAGGTATAGAAAAATAATTAACTCCTGGCAAAATAATTCCCTATCTTATGAAGGAAGACTAGTACTCATCACCTCTATTTTAAGAAGCTTTCACATTCACTAAAGCTCCCATTTATTCTTACCTAGAAGGATCGATGAGGAGCTTATAAAAGGTATTAAAAACTTCCTATGGCCTAGTATTACTAAAAATTTCAGAAGGGCTAAAATCAATTCAGAACATCATTCTTAAAGCAAAATGGAGGAGGGGGGGGGGTCGACGACTCACTTCTTTATAGAAGAGTGAAACCATGTTAGTTGCTAGGAGAATTTGGAGATTGTTCACAGACAAGGATTAATGAAGTTTATCTCAAACATTCTAGCTTCTAGAAGTTAGATGAGAGGAAAGAATAATCTTGGTACTTCATTCATATGCTTAGAAGGATGTGGGTTATATATCCTCTCATTAAAACACATATATGGAATGGTTTTTCCAGTTGGTTTTAGTTTGATAACTAGTTTTTACATAGCCCTTTGATTCTAAGAGAATAGGTTTCTCTTTTCATCATTAGAATTCCTACTTAGTCTCGAGTGAAAGAGATTATTCAAAAAAATAATAGGCTTATTGATTTTATAGGTCGTGAAAGAGTTAGATCATATTTGCCTTATTATTCCCCTACACTTTTAGAGATGATAGTTTTTAGCGGTTGCCTAACAAAGGTAGGGATTTCACTAATCAAGGTTGTCTTATAACCATTACTTAGCATCATCCTAAAGTTGATTGGTACTGCATTGTATCAAAAGGATCTTGGTGCCTAAGGCCTCCTTTGTAACTTGGATGGCTACAAGGAGTAGATTGAAAACTAAAGATATATTAAATGGGGCCATAGGTTAAATATATATGCTATGCAATTTACAATGTTAGTCTATTAATCATCTATTCTTTAAATATGATTATACCACTGTCATTTGGAGCAAAATGCTGCAAGTAATGGGATTGCAATGTCCTCACTAGGAGTGGCTTGGTATACTTGTTTAGCCTAATAAACTTTTTATAAACAAGGGTGGCGATCATGCATGTGAGTTTGGCTATAACTTGCTTAGTTTACTCAATTTGGAGAGAAAGGAACAAGAGGTTGTTTAATGGAACTAAATTAGATAAATACGAGGTAGCTCACGTTGTTTGTTGCTAGATTAGGAAGCTTTTACAAAAATGGAATTCTTATATGGGGTTAGTTAGTAAACTTGTATATATTGTAAGTATACAGAACATATCTTATAGTATAAAAAAGTTAGTGGTGTCCTAATCCTAACGGCAGCTACAATAATACATATTACAGAAAAACTGTTCCAGTAGAATTTTATGTGTGTAACTTAGCATAAAATGGTATGTTGTAAACATAACCTCCTTAGAGCTATCAAAACTTTATGCAGAGCAATTTTGGAAAAGCTCCCCATAATTGAGAAACTAGACAAATTTACCTACTTGAAAAAATGGTATAATCTTTGTAAGAGTTAAATGGAGAGCATTTCACATTTGTTTTTCCAATGCAAGTATACCTGTGGTGTATGGAAAATAATTCTTTGCAAATGCAACATCAATAATTCTTTAGAGGAATGGCAACAAATTATTACCTAGAGTTTAAATTTATAGCACACCAAAAGAGACTATAGTGGTGTTATTACATTGCCTTATCTTATATGGTATTGCATATATGGGATGAAAGAAATAGGTGCATCTTTTGTTGCAATGTAATGACATATGAGGTTGTCAACAGAGAGCTAATCAATGCCATTAGAATCCATATAACACCTGTAGTGAAAAGGTATCCCTTGATGCTACATGTATTAATAATTGGAGTAGTAGCTAGTTATGATTTATGCTTCAAATATAATGCTTGAATAGCTAACAGACTACTTTGTTTTTGTAACTCACCTTGTGAGAGCATATGTACAATTAACTTGTTGATTAGCCTTTTATAGCTTAATTCAACTAAATTTGTTCTTAAAAAAAGTATCATTCCTATGAGGATTGTATTAGTCACCTAAAAATTCTTGTAACATATTGTTTAAGGTCAAAACTATGATAAAATAATTAGAAAATAAACTAAAATAAAGAAAATTGATAATTGAATAATTAAAGAAGCAATAATGAATTTGTAGATTAAATAATGATGAAAACTTAAGAATTACTTCTATCCTTATTTTTTTCACTTCAACTTTTTGAATTAATGATACTTGACCTAGATATCTAATATTTATTATTTCTTTCTCTTAAGATCTAAACAAGTAATCTTTAAAATATATAAGAATTAAATTTCAACCTCTCGATCTCTCAAAGCTGTTCCTAATTTTCCAATTGGATTTGAAGTTGTACTAAGGATAACTGATAACTAATTAAGATATCTCTTCAATTACCTATTAATATGATGACTATAGGTCTATTATTGTATAGCTCTTGCTTTACAAAACAACATAGACAATTCAAACTAATATCTCGATTCAACATAAATATAAAGTAACGAAAATCACAAAGTATACTTTGTTAAATCAAGAATATCAAGAGTAATCCCTAAACTAAGTTTAGAAATCCATAGTTGAAATTATATATCCCAATTGATTCATCATTAACATTCAACAATAATAAGGAAAGAAGATAATATAAGTTTGAATTATGATATGTTCTTTTTCTTGTCCTTAAAATGGGATGGCCTACAACTTTTGTTCTTCAGGAATTTTCTCTTTTTGATCTTTTTGGTGTTTCCAGCCACCTCTTTTGTGTTTTCTTTTTCCTTTTATACTTCTTGATCTTTATAGGGCACTTTCTAGGGTTTCTATAATTATTTTATTAAAAAATAGGCTCGAATAATTAGAAATACAAAAAATTCATGACCTGGAAAATATATCTTTTGCAATGTTATGCATATGCACGATTGTGCATTGGCTTCTCCATGCACTATATGTAATGATCATGCATTCATGCACTTTGTGTCAGATCATGAATATTAGTATGCACGATCGTGTTAGAGAGCCTTCAAATCTTTATCATGCAATCCTTCATGGTCATGCATTCTTTTGCCTAATTTCTTCCTTGAAATTTCCTGTCTCCACTCATTATCAAAATTAAATATCCCTTAAAGAATGCATTAAGATCATACTCTTATTGTAATAAATGATAATCAAACAAAACAAACAAAACATTAAGAAAGATATAAATTTAAGTCCTAAATACATTATTAACACCTAATTAAACACTTAAAAGCACACTCTTTAATCTGAAAAATACACTACAAATCACACATATCAAAATTGTTAATGTTTTCAAAGTTTGTTCACTTAATTAAAAATTTTAAAAACTTGGGCATTGGATTGAAAAAATCCCAATAGTTTGGGCACTTTAGGATTGATTATCCTAGTTTAACATCCATATAACTTTGGACTTGAATATCAACTTGTATATAGAAAAATGGATAGCTTTAATATTTCATACGTATAAGATATCTCAAAAACTAAACATCTTTAGTACATTATCTATGTACTTAGACTAGAATAGGTAAACATCTTCTGTATCTATCTTTATATATCTAATTCCTAGAATTAAGTTTTTATCTTTTATCTCTATGCACTATATGTAATGATCATGCATTCATGCACTTTGTGTCACAATCATGAATATTAGTATGCATGATCATGATAGGGAGTCTTCAAATTTTTATATTGCAACCCTTTATGGTCATGCATCCTTTTGCCTAACTTCTTTGAAATTTCCTGTCTCCACTCATCATCAAAATGCATTAAATATCCCTTAAAGAATGCAATTATATCACTCTTATTGTAATCAATAATAATCAAACAAAACAAACAAAACGTTAAGAAAGATATAAATTTATGTCCTAAATACATTATTAACACCTAAGTAAACACTTAAAAACACACTCTTTAATCCCAAAACACAAACTATAAAGCACACCTATCAAAATTGTTAATGTTTTCAAAGATTGTTCACTTAATTAAAAATTTTAAAAACTTGGGCGTTAGATTGAAAAAATCCCAACAGTTTGGGCACTTTAGGATTGATTATCCTAATTTATCATCCATATAACTTTGTACTTGAATATCAACTTGTATATAGAAGAATGGATAGCTTTAATACTTTATACATATCAGATATCTCAAATGCTAAGCATCTTTAGTACATTATCTATGTATTAGACTAAAATAGGTAAACATCTTTTGTATCTATCTTTATAGATTTAATTCTCATAATTAAGTTGTTATCTTTCCATATCTAATAATAGTTGTTCTTGGGCTATCTTATTTTCATCAATTGAAAATATGAATTATTGTTTTCTTTATGAGAAATATGTCTATATATACTCCTACTAAAGATGATAACCATACGTCCACTAACCTTTTTGTAGACAAGATAAATTTGTAATCTTCTCCAAATAAACTCTTTCAATTCATTATGAAACTGAATCTTTTAACGTCTTGTAGCCTTTCCACTATACAACAAATGTATTAATAAAAACACTAGTTCTAATTGGATGTATTACTATGAGATTTGAACTTTTCCATCTTGATCTTACTCCTACTACTTATATTGAGAACCATTCTCTTATAAGTATACATTGAAAAAAATTGTTAAATGGGGTCTGTAAGATTTTGTCTAACCTTTTGGTTATCTCATTACCTTTTATTATTCAATTTAGATATAAAATTATTAGATAATATTTGCTTTAAGTAATCATCATATAGAAAATCATTAACTTTGAGTCTATCAAAGTTTTAAGATTTCATATCTAATATGAAATCCTTCTAATCGATTTAATTGGAACTTCCAAAGGAAAGTTATTGTACCAGGTATAACTCATATTTTATTTTTCCTTGCATACATCCATAATATTATGAAATTTAGTTATTGAGGTGTTCATTAGAGAATCTCATTATCTACGGAAAATCAAGAAAATAATATCTCACCACATCAATCTCATTGAAGTGGTTAGGAATTCTCAATGATAAATTTATACTTAGGTTTAAATAATATGAAATTTATCAAAATTTAAAATAATATTTCATTTAATAAATATGAGTATATCATATAAAGTCATTAGTAAATTTAATGAAATGCAAGTATCATTCTTTTATGAATTAATATTACCTCTAGTACATCATATGTATAAAATTTAACAATTCAATACCATTACCATCTTTTCACTAAAAATTGATTTGGTTATTCTTCAACCTAACAAGTTTTACAAGTCTCATTTGATTCGAAACAAAAAAGGATATATATATCCTTGTATGAAACTTTATGATTCTTTTTATATTGATCTAACCAACATGGAATAAAAGCATTGTCTTAATTGTCTAACTTTGTACTCTTACCACTTATGTTAAACATAATTATCTCTTCACCCAACACATATAAACTATTTCTATAAATTTGGATTAACAAATTTGACTCAATAATCTATTTCTTATCATTTATTGAACATTGTAATAATTTTAAATCCAAATTCAGTATCATATACTTAGAAGCATGGATTAGAAATATAAATATATAATCTCTATCATACTATGTATTGACAAGAATTGTCATACAATTAATTTTTTTATTGACAAATGTCATAATATCTAAGCTAATAACTTTATTTTCGTCAATGTTTATGCCTTTAGTGGGCTAAATTTGAGTGAAACAATTCCATAAATGCACTATAACTTTTATTTCTACTTCGTATAACCTCTTACATATATTATCATGGTGTTGGCATACATCTTACATGTTATTGTTAGAGTTTATAAGATATCAATCGATCAAAATGTCATTACATTTTTTCATTAATATGATATTAAAATATATCTCTAGAACTGTTTCACTAAATCCTTAATTGTTATTAATAGCAAAATTGTATAGTACATATATAATTTTTATGTCTATCTTTCAGCACTTTTCTCAAACTTAACTTATATCTAAGAAATCTAGCTAATTAACTCTTGTTATTAACTATACTAATCAAAGGTAATTTCTACTAAGAAAAAAATATAAACATAAGAAAGCAAGTAATAAGTTATATGAAATGACTACCAAATAAGATTAATACTTTAAACACAAATTTAGTTACTACCAAGATTTTATTTGAAATAATGGCCTTCACAACTATTCAAAAAGATTACTATAATCTCCCTAGTATGCTAGGATCCTATTTAAATTTTGTTGATATTGAGTCATTAAACAATCAAAATAAACTTAAATTAGGCAGATAATATACTTATAAATTAACATCTTATATGACTTTTAGATCCATTAGGTGGCAACTATTGTCAAAACATATCTTATATGCTACTCCTAACCTTGCCTCTAAATTTGTATGATCATGAATAACTCATCCATCTCATATAAACTTAGCTAACTAAGATCCATTAAGTTAAGATAAAACATATTCGGGTTAAAAGGGCCTTAAGTCAATCAACAAGCTTTAATTAACAAAAGCGTGGTTTTATATTTAATATTGAAAGGCAATAACCACGTTCTAAAATTGTACTTATTATTTTATTTAGTGATTTAATTTTAGATAGTATCATTAAACACAAAACTATAAATAATAAGATGATACATATTAAAAATGCAATCAAATATGTAACAAAATATAACAAGCATATATTAATATTATGAAATTTCTTATATTATTATAATCAAATTATATGTATGAAACATCAAGCATTGTTTGATTCTAGTTATTGATCTTCATAATCTAAGATAATATTTCTAACTCCTTGGATAATTAAATTAGATTAAATCATCGATTCCTAACAGAATTAAATTCTGATTCCAAATAGAAATTTAATTTGACCTGAAAACAATTTTCAAATTTAATTGGAAATTATTTCCAATTATCTTAACTCTCTTAATAAAATTAATCGAAAATTTTTCAATAAATTACACATCTTAATCATTATAATTTAGAAATACCCACTTTCTTAAAATTTATCTAATAAAACATTCTAATCTAATTAGAAAACTATTTCTAATATAAGTAGAAATAGCATTTTCTCAATTAAAATTTTTTCTAATATTATAAAACCACTTTTAGAATTAAATAAAATACTTGAAATTTTATTAAGAAAGTTTTAATTTTTAATTAATTTAAAAATCTTTCTTTAATAAATTAGAAACTATTAAAACTATTAAAGAAAGCTCATTTTTCTCAATTAATAAATGAAAACACATTTCCAAATTACTTGTAACACCCCATTACCCTATGGTACGCACCGGGACACCCGTAGGTCATTCCGATACATATCCTAAGATAAGGGAGCGCTACGTGCACTCACTACAGTACTCCACATGGCATCATATCAATTTATATCATTAAAGCTGTAATTGTAAATCACAAGATTTTTAAAATCAAATTCTTCCTCTTTTCATTACACAAAATCAACAGTTTGATACATCAAATGTA
>JAOTJB010000007.1:656419-668502 GCA_027123815.1 Erythroxylum minutifolium | reverse complement strand
TCTATAGTAATTGTACGTAGCGCTCCCTTATCTTAGGATATGTGTCGGAATGACCTACGGGCGTCCCGATGCGTACCTTAGGGTAATGAGGTGTTACATTTAAGCTTTAGAACTAGTCTCAGTTATGGTTGCTAGCCTTACATATAAAACTATGGCCAAGTCCAAATCCATTACACCCAATTGGAACTGGATTTGTTCGGACCAATTCGCATAATCCAGACCATTGAACTTAATTAAGCCATTTCCTAAAGCGAAAAGATTAGTAAATGCTGCAATAGATTTAGTACCAAATAACACATATAATATGGCACTGATTTTTTAAAATTATATTATTAGTAGAAAATAATTCAATTATGAATTAAACAATCAATTATGAACCACGTTTATGAAATCACTTTCCAAAACTTTCAATCCAAATAATTAATTCTTTACAATTATAAAGCTAAGGTCTTTCTTATGGTGGGCCACGAACATAGACTTTCTTTCACTTTGATGTACATATTCACGCACACTATTCTCTTCATCTTTTATTCCTATTAAAGATAACAAGTCAAGCTATAATAAATGCATTTATGTACTTGACACTAATCTTTTGTTTTTTCATTGAAAAACAATAAACAATTAATGCAAAGACAATAAACAATTAATGCAACATGTAAGGCATGTGCGTTGCACGCATCTCATCTTCCTCAGGCGACGCTGGTCTTTTTTTATTCTATCATCATCTTTCATGGATTCTTCTTGCAATGCCTTTCCAAAATCCTATCTTGACTTGAGTCAGCAATAATTACATCCACCATTTACTTACTCGATGGTCAAAACAATTAAGCTTTGGTTTTACTTTCGTTTCTTTGTCTATAGTCTTACTCTCACTTTAAACCAGAAACATGTCTTTTACAGGCATGGAAATAGAAAAGGCAAATATTTTCAGGCCAAAAACATCAAGACATATGCGTTCAGAAGTTTAAGTTTCTTTTCTTTTCAACAATCGTAAACACAAGTTGTATCGTTTCTAATCTTTAAAAATCTCTAAAACCATTGTGATTCAACCAATCCAATAATATTAAGGTCCTAGACTTGAGAACGAGTTACAGGGTGATTAACCACGAAATCAACCTGCAAATTGGGAAGGAGATTGCGTGTCTTTGATTTTCTTCCTTTAGAACCTATGATGGAAATGTATAAGGGCTCGTTAGAGAGAACCCTTCAATCTCGTACTTACGTTTGAAGACAAAATTTTTTCCTCCTTTCATTCCCATTCCAGCTTGAAATTTAAAACAATCAAATGATAACTTTCTCCTTCTAATAAGGAGCCACTATTTACATGATTGAGATAATGACCAGAAAAAAGGAACAAGTGTTTAAAATACTGAAATAAAAATCTACAACTGCTGGAATATTTGACTTCTTCAACTTTTTATCTTTAAGCCACCTTGCCTTTGATAAATCTGTCCCTTGGAGTTGCATGATCATACCAAGTTTCAGCCCATAACACCCCCATTATCATTATGGATGTCAATGGGCCAGCCCTTGGTTCTGCGAGCCAAGGGGCCGGTCGGGTCGGGCCAAACCTGGCCCATCTATATTTTTTTAATATAAAAATTACAAAACGGCGTCATTTTGTAGGGCCGCGGGCTGGGCCGGGCCGGCCCGTTGCCGGTACAGGCAGATCATGGTCAACCCTTGACCCGGCTTGGGCAGACCATGGTCAGCCCGTGCCTCGCCCATGGCTGGCCAAACCCGGGCCAAAAATGGGCCGGGCCAGAATTGACATCCCCAATTATCATGGTGCTTGTCCGCAAGCACAAAAGAAGGAAATCGATGCTGTAGAGAAGAAAGATCCTCCAAAGAAGCTTTTACTGGCAATAAACCCTCCCAATGAACCAATAGTTGTGGCTGGTTTTTGGGGACTCTAGAATCAAGAATGGTTTGTCAGAAAGGGTGAATTTCACCCTTTGACATGGCCAGAAAAGAAGGCTCAATAGTAACAGTTGAGCCATATAAGGGTTTAAGACATCGGACATGAAAAATAGGGTACAATTTGGATATAGTAGGAAGGTCCAATTTATAAGCAATTGACCCGATTTTATCAATAATGTGAAATGGGTCGTAATAATGAGGAGACAATTTATTGTACCTGGTGGCAGTAAGACTAAGCTAGCGATGGGTTTGGAGTTTGAGAAGAACCAAGTCGCCCAATTGGTACTCAGTCGAATGGTGTTTAGAATCATAAACCTACTTTATAGTGGCTTGAGCTTGAAGAAGATGATTGTGAAAATCCCGCAAAATCATATCACAGGTCCTTAATTCTTGATCCACATCTTCTATTTTAGACAACCCAGGACAATAAGGTAGCATTGTAGGTGGTGAGCGCTCGTAAACAACTTCAAAGGGAGTGGCCTTTAAGGAGGCATGGTATCATGTGTTATAACAATATTCAACCCATGGTAGCCAATGAAACCAACGTCGAGGTTTATCACTAGTGAAGTAACAGAGATATATTTTAATAGTCTGGTTAACCACTTAAGTTTGGCCATCACTTGGGGGTGATTGGCTAAAATGAAAGCTAATTTAGTGCCACTTAACCTAAATAATTCAGTCCAAAAGGAACTGGTAAAGGTAATGTCACGATCACTGACAATTGAATCGGGTAACCCATGTAGCCTAAAAATATTGTCAAAAAACAACCTTGCCACACTCACAGCGGTTTAAGGATGGGAGAGGGGAAGGAGATAAGCATATTTTGAAAATCAATCAACAACAACCAACAGTACATTTTTCCCTTTTGAAGGTGGAAGTCCTTCAATGAAATCTATAAAAATATCTGACCAAACTTGAAGAGGAACAGGTAATGGTCCTAAGAGTCCTGTAGGATGTAAATCCTCAAATTTATGATGCTAATAGATTGGGCATTGTTGCACAAAAGCTCGTATGGCCACTTTCATTCTTAACCAGTGAAAATCTTTCATAATACGATGATGAGTCTTCTGGTAGCCTTCATGGTGATTATTATGAAGTTCGGTTAGGATAGAGGTGACAAGAGGGGATGTTGGTAGCAAATGAACTGTGTTTTTGAAGAAGACCAAGCCATCTTTGTAAATCCATGGTCCCACAGCTTCCTCTTGTTGAATCTGTTTGATAAGTTTCTGCAAGGAGTCAGATTGCTTGACTTCTTCCCAAATTGAGTCCAAGAGAGGAGATTGTGGCATAGTTATAGTGGTGATAGCGAATTGATATTCATATTGACGTGATAATGCGTTTACCACCTTGTTGCTTTTTCCAGCTCGATATTCAACTGTAAAATCAATATCCATTAATTTACTTAACTAGTTTTGCTACAGAGAAGTTATGATGCGTTGCTCTAGCAAAAATTTTAGACTGTAATGGTCAGTGCATATTTGAAATTGTTGCCCCAACAAATAAGCTTGCCAATGGCGCACTGCCTTTACTAAACCGATGAGCTCTTTTTCATAAGCTGGTAGGCCTTTGTAACCGACAATAAGGGGTCAATTGTAATAGGCTATTGGTCAACCCTCTTGTTGTAGGACTGCTCCTATGCTTGTATCCGAAGCATCACACTCCAAGACAAGTAAGTTATGAAAGTCTAGGAGTGCTAATATCGAAGTGTTTGTCATAGCCTTTTTCAGTTGCTCAAATGCCAGAGTATCTTCAGCTGCCCATAGGAATGCATTCTTGCGTAGCATAACAGTTAATGGAGCTATAATGGTACCATAATTTTGAACAAATTTTTGATAGTACCCTGTAAGCCTTAAGAAGCCTCGTAGGCCTTTGATTGTAATCTGCTTAGGCAAGTCCACCATTGCTGAAATTTTGTTATGATCTACTGCTACTCCTTTAGAGACATTGTGGTCGAGATAAGCCACATGTTGTTAAGCAACGAGGCATTTGGATATCTTCAAAAATAGTTTCTGAGTTCTGAGTAACTCGAAAACTAGTCTCAAATGTGAAAGATGATCGTCCCAAGAATTGCTGTAAATCAAGATATCGTCAAAAAATACCAAAATAAATTTGTGCAAATAAGGTTGGAATATCTCATTCATCAATGCTTGAAAAGTGCTTGGTGCATTTGTGAGGCCAAACGGTATGACTAGGAACTTGAAGTGTCCATAGTGAGTTCGAAAAGCAGTTTTTTCAATATTAGTTGAGCACATTCTGATTTGATAGTATCCCGAACAGAGATCCAATTTAGTGAAATAGCTTGCACCATGTAATTCTTCGAGCAACTCTTCGATTACAGAGATGGGGAACTTGTCAACATAAAATCTCCATATATTGCCAACTTTAGGTACAAGTAAAACTGGTTAGGAATATGGAGACTGGCTATTTCTGATTATACCCTGTCTCAGCATCTCCTTACATTGTATCTTGATTTCATCTTTCTGTGTGTGAAGATATCGATATAATCGAACAACCACTGATCGCACTCCTAGTTTAAGACTGATGCTGTGGTCATGAGTCTTGACAGGGGAAGGCCTTACGATTCTTGAAATAAGGAAACATAGACATCCAAGAGTTGTTGGATTTTCCTATCTAATTGGAAAGGGATCACCTTGCTTGCGTGGAATTGCCAGTTGCTGTCAGAGTTCTCAATTCCCTAAAACTCCATAATTCGTCCGTGTTTTCTAAAGGTCATAGTTCTAGTGTTGAAATCCCATAAAATGGGGCCAAGGATTTCAGCCAATTTACCCCCAATATGGCATTTATAGCCTTCATGGTAAGGACAAACAAATCAATATAAATTAATTGTTGTCCCATTTGGATTGGGACTTCTTGGAACTAACCTTGGCATTGAAGTTTATTGCCATCGACTACAAGCACATGCAAATTCCCAATTTACTCATACTCTAGCCCAAGTTTGGAAACCCGTCGAGAAATAACGAAGCTATGGGTGATGTCAGAGTCAATTAGAATGACTAATGGATGCCCTCCAATATTTCCTCAGATTTGTATGGTTTGCCCCCTTTAGTTCTCCAGTGATGGCATGTAATGATATTTGTGGCTCTTCTTCCTCCTTTGTTTCTGATTCTTTTTTATCCCCTTGTACAGATTCCTCCACGCCATCAAGCCAAAATAGTCATTTACATTGGTGTCCTTTGGTGTAAATCTCATCACAGTTGAAACAAAGACCCCTTACTTGGCGTTCGTCCATCTCAACACGAGTGAGCCTCCTAAAGGTTCTCTGGGTAGGTTTTGTGGTAGTGCTGCTCATCATTAGTTTAGAAGGGGAATTCAAAATTTTTCTTGGTCCTTCACGTTGTTCATGTAAACGAGTTAGGCTCATGGCACCAACCAAATCTTTGGGCCTGCGTAGTTCTACTTCAACTGTGATATGCTCTTACAACCCAGTGATAAAAATCTCCACTTCCTGTTCTATTGTGAGAGGGCCTGCACGTGCTGCCAATTGCTCAAATCGGCGTTTATATTCTTTCACAGTTCCGCTTTGCTTGAGTTTGTAGAGTTCCCCAACCTATTTCCATAGATTATTGGTCCAAATCGAAGATGAGATTGTTGTTGAAACCCTTCCCATGAAATCCCTGGCCGATTGTGATCCAATTTAAGGAACCAGATTTGCGCATCAGAATCCAGGTGGTAGGAGGCTATTTCTACCTTTTCTTCCTCTGGTATCCATTAGTGGTGGAAGTAATGGTCGTAGCGGCTTAACCACGCCAACGGGTCATTTTTACCATTATACATGGGAAATTCCATCCTGGCAAACTTCAGTGTCAACACTCGCCCCCCAACTCGAACCTGGTCTTGTGGTTCCATGTTTGCACTCCCGGTATCTCCCTGTTGACCTTCAATTCGTGTAGTAGCCAAATCTCGAGAAGGTTCTTTAAGGCAGGTTGAGAGTTGCTCTCGTTCAGCACAATTGTGTTGCCTATCTTCCTGGTATGTTTTCATGAACAACTCAAACTGCCTTTATAGATTGTTAGATGAATCGCCTATAACTCGTGGCTCTGATACTAATTTGTTAAGGTCCCAGACTTGAGAGCGAGTTATAGGGTGATTAACCACAAAATAAACCTACAAATTAGGAAGGAGATTGCATTTCTTTGACTTTCTTCCTTTACAACCTATGATGGAAATGTACAAGGGCTTATTATAGAGAACACTTCGATCTCGTACTCAAGTTTGAAGATAAAATTTTTTCCTCCTTTTATTCTCATTCCACTTTGAAATTTAAAACAATCAAATCATAACTTCCTCCTTCTAATAAAGAGCCACTATTTACGTGATTGAGATAATGACCAGAAAAAAAGGAACAAGTGTTTTAAAATACTGAAATAAAAATCTGCAACAGTTGGAATATTTGACTTCTTTAACTCTTTATCTTCAAGCCACCTCGCCTCTGATAAATTAGTCCCTTGGAGAATTTGTCTTTGCAAGATCCTATCACGTTTCTGCCCATAACAGATTGTGACCAACTATTCCTTTTGAAGCTTTTGCCCCTTTTAACTGTGGTCCTTGTGAATTCTTTAACAGTTCTCTTATAGTATCCTTACAGATGATTAATGGTGAGTTATGTCTCCATCTACTTCCCTAAGTGGATATGCTCTGCTTTTGTTATCCATATTTTTACTCAACATTTTTTAAACTTCCAAAAATAGTAACATTTCTGCCATTTTTTGTACTCTCAACATTAACTTGAATATTTGGTGCAACTGTCCCTCAAAACCTTGTCAAGCTCCCTATTAAAAAGGTGAAAAGTATAGTTACGTCTAGTTTAACTAATACTTTCCATTAAGTGATGCAACTACTGGAGATAGCCCAGGTCCCTGATGAGCATGTAAGCTTGTGTTCCATCTTTCTTTCCATTGATAGTCTGCTTTTGTCAACTTCTTCTTATATTTTAGAGCTATTCAAACCATCTGCTATAACGTGTATATGAACAAACTTATGTGGCCATTGTTGAGTTGCTGTGGCAGCCTTATTACCTAATCATACTTTGAACCTTCCCCCCGCACCTCTCTTTAAGCATATCTAATGTTTATGGAATGCTACTATTCGTTTTTTCAACATTTTCATATATGTGCAACTATTTTATATTTAAAACAGGTCAATGAATTCAAGTCAATAGAGAAGTTCAAAATTTTCAATGAAAATAATTTGTAACTCAAAATTGTCATCAATGTGTTAGCATTCACTTGATTTATAGTGCTAATATGGGTCCTATAACAGGTGGGTGAACTTAAAGACAATCAAAAGGGTTGTGGAAGCTGATACCATAAAGATGGAGATAATTCTAAACCCTAACGTTTTCTTCTGTTTCTGCTGTCATATGAGACGATGGAGTCAAAGGTTCAACAATTAGATGGCCAATTTATGGACAACATGAACATCTTTCTATTTCAGGAAGCGGATGGAATCAAAGTCCTTCAGCTAGAAACTGCAGCTGGTGTAGCAATTAGGGTACTTGTTCACTTACTAATCTATAAGAATTTGTAAATGTCAAATCTGGACTTCATTTCATCTAAAATTTTTGCCCTATGTACCAATTTTTTGATCATGCTATTGGTATGAATGCACCTTGATCTCGATTCCTTCCTATGAAGGCAACTTCATATTTGCTTCTTGTCCAGGTTTCTTTCTTTTATTTATTCAGGTTTATATTTTTGACCAATAGTTTTGACAGGACTAATTAACTCTATTATTTTACAGTATGATCTTTACATATTAGAAGATGGCTATATAGTCCAAAATAAAGCTAGAATTAATCCCACAAATCCTTTGATTGGGCTGGGCCCAGAATTTGAGAAGGTGAATTTTAATTTGCTTATTACAGACATTTCATGAGCAAAATAGGTCCTTCTTGTTAATATGTTACCCTTCACAGGTTGGGAACTTCTTAAGTCGATTTAAGTAAATACCTCGTATCATTGACTCCATAGCCTTCTGGTGATGTATGGTTTGGTACCAATATTACTCTCAAGGTATTTGTTTGCAATTTGATTTCTTATCAAATGGTTGTTTCTTCAAATTTCATAGAGGAAACTTATTTGTGCCCATTTTCATGCTAATTATATGATGAATTAGTATATTATGGCAAGTACAGGAATTTATACTGGTTCATGAGTCGTGGTCTAAGTTGATTGTGCTGTTGGGACTTGCTTTGGTTGATAGTCTAGCTACATAAAAGTAGGTTGATGGCGTAAGGGTGGTAGCTTAGTAGGTATATGATTATGGCCTGCACAAATCATGATTTTTTAAATGGTACTGCAAGAATTGATCACTGTCTTGTCTTTAATTACACTGGAAAGCCAAAGAACTTTTAGAATTGAAAAGCTTCCATTATTTTACTGGCCAAATTGTATGGTATATTGATAGGAAAATCCACAAGTACATTAAATTTAGTTGTATTAACGGGATCCTAGTAAGATTTTAGTATGAATTGATTCTTCTAATTGTTGCTTTTAATTATTATTATGTTACAACCTGTTGACCAATCAAGAACTTGGTAACCTAAAAATTAGTAGAATTATGGAATTCAATGAACGTGCTTCTGGTCTGCATGTTGATGTGGAATTTTGTGTTGAATGCTTTTGATATGGCTAGTGTGAAGAGGTCAATGAATGCCAGGGTTGATAGGATGAGTTTAACCGAATTGGCTTTAGGCATGTGGAGACACTTAACTTGTCAAACATATGGTACCGTTATTAAAAATTGCTTACAATTTCCCCTTTTCTTCTGGACTACAATGAGTAGTTCATTTCATCAAAAAGTTATTCCTTCAATACATCAAAATGTAACAATGATTAAAACTAGCGATGCATGTCTTTAAACTTCCTTGGGTTTAGGTAAATGTTACTTACAATCATTGGATTAGGTAGAGCTGAGCTTGTGAGTTTATAGGTGCTTATTTTTGTTGCTTTACTGTATCTTTCTTTTTCAGGAAAAAGTGAGTATTGTTGCAAAATTAGGTGCGAAGGTGGAAATTCCTGATGGTGCTGTAATTTAGAACAAGGTAAATCATTAGAATTGACAGATACCTTTTATAAACGTAGCAGCAGTAACAACATACTCGTTTTACTAATTATTATAATTTCAGGAAATTAATGGCCCTAAAGACCTTTGGAAGAGTTTTCTCGTGCAACTTTGCTAAGAGATCTTATAAATGGTTCACTCCATATAGCTCTGCTGTATTTTGGTAGGAAAATAAGTGGTTGCAATGTCTAAATTGGGGCATATATTTTGGTAGCCAATGTTTTCTTTTCTTTTTCATGGCAATACTTGGAAGACTATATCCTTTTACTATGCGATATAGAGCTTTTAGTTGCTTGAAGCTGAAATCTATAGTTGCCCAATAAAATATGTAATAAACGATCTTTACCTTATGTACAGGCTGAATATATCATATTGAAGATGTTTGTGGTGGACAGTGATTGTGAGAGTCGCACAAGTAAATGCAAGATATTTGACCTCTAAGCTAACCAACCCTCGTACTATTTATGTATTAAGACCAGAAAGTGTGTGAAAGCAAAGGTAGAAAAGACGTATGTGACTAAATTTGTGAGATAATACCCAATTAACTAGTCTATTGTAATCGCAAAATCACTTGGTTGGTTTTGTTGAATTACATATTTTCTACGTTGGAGAAATATGAAAATTTAGGAGCTTCCTTAAGTTATAAAAGAAAGGCTTTGTCACCTTTACTGAATATCTCAAAATTGTCTTATCTTCTTTTAAGACAAAAACTTTCTCTCTTTGTAATATTTCACTTGTATTATTTATTCAAAATAGTGAAATATTAATTTAGTAGTGTCTGAGGACTAGGCATAATTAGACGAATCTCATTAAATTTTGGTGTTCTTTATTTATCTATTTAATAGCTATTGTTGGGTATAATTGTAGTAAATTATTGTATTATTAAATTATATGTGCAACATCCCACTATTATAGGGTACATACCTAAGCTTTTAGGAACATAACCTATGATAATGGTATGTTGGAGCAATAACAATTCTAATTGACACATGGCATCATCTAACATACTCGAAAATTGTTATAATTTTCTCTTAAAACATTCGTTTCATTCATTTATAAACTTACACTGTTCTTTTCAACAAATATTTACGAAACCTTATACAGGTTCTAACAAAACTATAAAATATCAACAACTATATTCCTATGGGAGTTAGCTGACAGACTTCTGATCCATTTCTTTATCCACAGAAACTTTATGTCCTGACTAAAACTTAAGTCTCTTATCTCGTACCTGAAAAGTCACAGTGCAATTTTTGATGAGTTTTGCGAACTCAATAAGTGAACCATCATTGATGAATTCACCGGATTACACAAATACAACACATATTTCACAGTTATTCATTCAAACAGATAAGCATTTATTCAGAAATTAGCATAACAGAAGATCATTCATTTCAACTTGTATATCTTTCAAACATTGCGCACGTATTTGCATGGGACATGCATGAGACTCATATTCGTTCTTATTATTGTGACTGAGTGCCTTTCACAAACATATACAAAGTTTTGGCTCATAGGGCTCTATCGGAACAAATTCACAGGGCATAGCTCAACGTGCAGAACATATAGATCACACAGCAAAGCTCTACGTGGAAGCGCTTCTAACTGGCATCTCAAGTCACAACGCCTTTATCTGAGCATGCATTTTATGCAATGCATCAAATACTAAATAGATCATACATAAAATCTTATGCAAATGTTCAGATGATGTTTTCATAATCATCGGACCTCAGTCTGGCATTCAACTATCGTTGAGAAACAGAATCATTCGAAATCATAACAAATCAGACACTTCCAATATGTGATCGTAAAACAAACACCTCGGATCTCAGGTCTGGAATTCAGAACCAGCACACACACAAAGTTCAATGATATTGGAAGTTAACAAATTGAATACATACAATCAAATAATCCTAGGAATTCATCTAGGTTGACTTACAGTATGTTCCCAGAAGCTATTGCCTATATGGTCCGGCAATATCCGACTGTCGTCCGATGTGTTCCTTTAAAACAGATAGAACACACTCAAAATTATCACCTTTTGCACAAGCGTACCAAAATATCAAAGTATAGAAAGTATGCATGATGCATGTTCAATGGAAATTCCAGGGTTTCTTCATAACTTCTCTCTCTCTTATCAAAACTTATTGAAAACCATTAACATCAAGATTCAATACTATTGGCCTCTTTCTATAGCACTCTTTCAGGTCTTACATACTTAGAGAGGTGCAATGGATATAAGTTCATTTACAGAAGATGCATCTTTACAGACGACGCATCCTTATACAGAAGAAGATGAGTCACAGAAGAAGATGATTACAGAAGAAGATGACGTCACCCAGAGGAAGCTGACGTCATCACAGAAGAAGTTTTCCTATTAGCATAGCCTTTTCTACAGATATCGGATTCAATTGTTCTTTATATGATTCGAAAGAGGGTATTAAGATGTACAAATTTCATGAAGATTTCAAGACCAATTTTACCTTCTAGAGGGTCAAAAATAGGGTAGAAGATATCCAACGAACAGTAACCTAGAAGAAGTTTAGAAACAGTAACACAGAAGATGTTTTACAGTTGCCATAACTTTCTCTAAAGATATTGGATCAAGATGTTCTTTATATATCTTAAAAGAGGATTTGAAGATCTACAACTTTTATGAAGACCTCGCCAGTTCTATCTTCTGAAGGATCAAAAATAGGACAGAAGATACATAATGTACAGTAACACAGAAGGAGTTCATGAACAGTAACATAGACGAAGTTCATGAATAGTAACATAGACGAAGTTCATGAAAAGTAACATTGAGGAAGTTCAGCCACTTAAGTAGAAAACAGATGAATGTAAGAAGCAAAAGAGGCAATACGCAGACGAAGCAAAAGATAGACGAAGCGAAAGATAGAAGAAACAAAAGACAGAGGAAACCAAAACACAGATGAAGCAATACAGAGGAAGATGACGTCACCCAGAGGAAGCTGACGTCACCACAGACGAAGCAATACAGAAGAAGTTTGTTCACAGAGGAATCAAAACATAGACGAAGCTGGTTCATAGAGGACTGCATCTTGACAGACGATGCATCC
>JAOTJB010000007.1:638692-650051 GCA_027123815.1 Erythroxylum minutifolium | reverse complement strand
GAGCTCTTTGGTGGAGGTGGAAACTAGTATCTGAAAAGCCAGTGTGAGGAGAGAACCATATGATGATGATGAAGATGACGCCGATGATTTTGCACCGTTTGATGATGAAGAAGCTCCACCTCCACCAAATATCTCTGAGCGTCCATCATCGGAGATTATGAACCCTGACGGAAGGATGGGAATGACGGACGAATCTTTTCCGTTGATTGCTAAATTCATGGTTGGGATGTCAATTGGAGCATATACGATGATGGACCCCAGTGGGTCATTGTTGCTCTCTTGGAGCATCATTATGTTGTTCTCCGTTGGCACAAATGGCTGTATGCATTATAATTTAAGTAATGAAGATCAACACTTTGTTAAGCCACTTGAAAAACAATTTCACTTTTACGTACGCGAATCAGGGAAATGCAGTTCCCAGGATCATTTCCATTGGAGATGTGCCCGATTTCGTGGACAGGATTGCCGTTGGTCAGAATATCCCACTGTTTGTTTAACACAAATATTATTCATTTATTATCAGAGCAAAGCAAAGCAAGATAATATTATTGTACCTGTAGTCTCTTTCTCTGGTCAGTGAAGAAATCAAAGACATGTTGATGCAGAAGAGGAAGCCACAGTGAAGTGGCTGCGCTAACAATGGTGCCACCGGGCTGCCCTCTCCCTGTGCTTTGGCGAACGGATACACGAACCCCACTGTTGTTGATCTCACACAGTTGCGGAAAGTCCAACTTGCCTGACATGCTCAGTGCTGCACAGAAGTTCTTCACCATCCTGTGTGCCAGTTCCATTACACTCCTTCTACCTTCTGCCGAAGTAATCACTGCATGCGTCCGAGAACATCAGCATATGCTGATTCTATTATCAATATAATCAACCTTGTTTTATGTGCTACCTGAGCCTCTCCCTACTTCCGGGTGAGTTGGTGAAATTTCCCTGGAGAAGAATACTAATCTCTCACACATCCTTTGCAGGTTAATGACCATTCTATGAGCTCCATATGCAGGCCCATTACATATGAGATCCCTATAAAGGCGATGCGTTTGCGTTTTGTCATCAACTTCGACATGTTCCACCCATATAACCTGCCATTTTTTTTCATTTATATAAATATTTAATTTTGGTATAGAAACATCACCTCTTGGGATAAGCATGGTTAAAAAAAAAAAAAGGAACGCCGGGGCATTGTAATGATATAAGGCACCTTAGAGCAATCATTAGGCATCTCCTGAATCATGACTCCTGACGGAAGCCGCCAAGAGCGTGACGGCGATATGTTTTCGTTCAATGAGTCGTAGGAGACATCAACTATCACCCATACTCCAAGCTCAATTCGTTGACAATGGCGAAGGAAGTAAAACTCCCTAGGTGGAACCAGAGGTGACAGTATGTGCATTTGGCCGTGCATCTGAAGTTAATACTTTTAGCCTTAGCACACACACAACATTTTCCTTCATTCAAATATTTCCTACAATTTGACAAAACATACTTACCAACTGCAATGAACCACTTCTGTCCACTGACATTCCAGGGTCAAGAACTCCAATCGTTCTCGCACTTGTGACAATTGTTGGGAAAAGATCCACCCATTTGTCCTAGAAATTCAAAACGCAAATGCATTCAGTTCAACTCTCTCTAGAAATGGATTTGATGGGAAAAAAAAACAAAAACAAACGATAAAGAGTTGACGCAGCCACTAACCGAATCTAAGATCATTTCCACTAAGTTAACAGCATTCATGGTCACAATTCCCCAGTCCTTGGATGACTCGAGACGTGCAGTAGAGCTCCTGAAGTGACTGACCCTAGGGAACACTTTGTCATAGCTATCTCGGTCAAGTACATATCTTTCACTAGATGAGGGCTTGATCCAGAGAGGCTCGTCAATCCGCAAAAGCCTTATCAATTCATCCAAAGCACCAGCAGCAGTCTCAGATATGAGTGCTCTCTCCATCTCTGACATTCCCTTAACGTGGTAAATCGATAGAATATTATTTTCAGGAACTCTTGAATTCAGTTCATTATCACCTCCTGAGCTTCCAACCCTTTGGGCAGCTTGACCCTGTGGCACTATATTTAATATTGATCCTGAAGCAGGCATCAATGCATCAATTTCTGATATTGGTTTTCCAATGCACTTGGCAAGAAGGCTGGTCACCTTCTCGTGCTGCATAATGAGTCATTGTCAAAATATAATTAGTCACCAGCGTATTAACCAAACTGGCCTATCAACAGAAAAGAGACCTTTTCTTGTATAGTTTGATTAGATTATAGTTTACACTGATCCAAATGTATAGAACAGAGAGTCAAAAGTAACGTTTAAGATTTGGCAGACTAGCCTCCTCTTTCAACTGGGCGTTCTCTAGCTGTAATTTGCGCAAACTACGTTGGCGTTCTTCTTCACCAAAAGGAGGGCCTCCACAAGCTGGGCAAATCACGTTCTTCAAGGCTTCTTTAATAGCTAGATTCTCGCACTGTATCCGTTCGTTCTCTGTCCTAAGTATAGAGTTATCAGCTCGCTCGTTCTGGGCCTGAAAAAGTACACAAGAACATGTAGATCAGATCATCCAATCTTCATCAGACATATTGAAATGATATCAAAATTCAAAACTTCAATCGCGAATGCGAATCCAAGTCCACACCTTTGTTTGAGTTCTCTTGTTTTGGAACCAAAATTTGATCTGTCTACATTCAAGGCCTAGTTCCCTACTTAATTGGCGCCGTTGATTTTCGTCAGGGTGTGGACAGTCCTTGAAAAAGCTTCAGTATGCAAACAGAAAACACCATTAAGATCCAATAATTCACCACCGCACTTAAATGTTTTGCAGTCCTTTCTCATTAATTACTGTGATTTCAATGTTAATTGCGTTATGAATAGGATCAATAATCGTATCAAGCATGAAACTATTATAAGAAATAATTAAGTCTTTGATGTTCATTTGATACATAAAGAAAGAAATGAATAAATCAAGCAATATTGTTAAGGAAAATCAAGCTATTTAAGCAAATAATTAGAAATACTTAAGCACATACCATTAACAAAAGACTGAAAGACGGGGAAATCTAAAATGAGATCATTTTATGATCTTGAGAAATATGACTATACGCAATTTTTATTAAAATGACCTTTTACTATTTGTGTAATTGATTTCTATCAAAACCCTAAATTCTAAACAAAAGTCATAAGACCAAGATTTTAAATAGAAGGTTATCTATGAAACCATGATTAAGTGTTTATTTAAAATTGATACAAATACATTCTCAATTGTGGTAACTTGCATACATAAAAGGTAGTATTAGCAACATTACAATCATAATTGCGATATTAAAATTTCACTTAAAACTTTACACATGGTAATAATTTCTTTTTTGAAGATAGGAAAGTTGCATAAAATTAATAAAATCTAACTACATTTAAATAGATATAATTATGATTAATCATGAAAAATCAAGTACCGTAATTTAATTATGAAAGAACTCACGCTTCAAGACGTTGAATTTGATGAGAAGTATGGCGATGGTAAGTCTTTTTCCCCTTTCGAGAGTGAGAATAAGCTTCTTGTTCATCACTTGAGGCACCCCCAACGCTACCGATCACAAAATCCATCTCGAAACAACGAGTGTATGACCACTAAAATCTTTCTTATTATCAAATAAAAGCTACTTTTCTCTCAATATATATTCTACTCATGAGCATTTATGATAACATATCATATCATTAACATACATATATAATTTTAGACTTATTCTAAATAAGGATAGCTATTAAAGCCAAACCAACCTAACAGAGGGAAATATCTGTATTTGGATTTTTCTGGATTTGTTATTTGAAGTTTGGATTGTTTTTTTTGTGTGAAGATTTTTGTTGTAACATTTATCGCTTGAACTATTTTAATTCAATCATAATGACAATAACATAATGCAAAGTCAACATAAATCAAAGTTGGTGAAAAGCTACCAAATATGGAAAAGTTTGATATGATTTACTATGCTTCTAGTGTTCATAATCAATTCCCAATTAATCAAGTGAATATGCAAAGAACTTCCACAGGTATTCTCTTTGCAGCTTTGTCGGTAAATTTTCATCAGGTGATTATTAATGAAAGTAGACAAATTAATTTCTTAAAATAAGTTGATAAATTGATATTATATTTCAATTTAATGTTAGGTATTTAATTCTTAATATATTCATTGACATTGATGTTAATGAAACAATAATGATTGTACAATCCTTTCTTTTCAACTTTTATTACGAAGAGTTCAATAAATAAATGTAGCCTTGTGCACATCTACTTAATGAAAGAGTTTGGATAGTGGGATTACTCTTAGCTTTGTTATTTTAGTTTTTACTTATTTGATTTAATATTTTTATATAACTGAAAATTGCTTATTTGTTTATAATTTTTTGATAACTATTAAAAATAAAGAGTAAATACTTTTTTTTCTATGTATCTAATACTTGATTAATCTTTAGTATAACTATCTCATCTAATTAGTATATGTTATATATGACTCACATATATGAATATGCAATCTTGAATTTTGAAGATAGAAATGCATGTCTTTTATAAGTCTTTTAAGTGGGCACGAATGGGTATGGTCGAATGCATATCCTTTCTAGAAATTAGAGGTGAAAGTATGAGTTAAAGACACAAGCGCGTTGGTATGACAGAGGTGTTTCTATAGGAGACACGTATTTGTATCTAAGTGCAAAACGAAATTAAAATTTACCATCTTCTTAAGAAAAAGGTGTTTATCTCAAGGCATATTACATTCTTAGAAAGATAATTCAATTTTAAGGAAAGTAGTGGTAGTCAGGTATAACTTAGAGAAATTTAAGAACCATAAATGCACATCTAGATGGATAAGAACCTCAAGTTGATATATATGACGTATTCAAAGGTTTAAGAAATATATAATTCATAATGAACTAGTAGAATATGTCTTCCCACTAATATTATAAATTAATGACTAGTTAGAAAGAATAAACTTCATTGGATTTAAATAGAGCAGAAACTAATTCCATGCATTATATCAAATTGGAATTAGATGATGAAATAATTAAATTATACATTATAACAATGCATGAATAGATTAAGTTAAACTAATTTAATATTATTAATATATTTGAGTGGTTATGACATGTTGTTAGACTTTAATCTTAATCTATGATTACTTATAGGTTAATTAAATATAAGAGATTAATTTTAATTTTAATAAAAAGAAACCTTGGTCTTTCTCTATAAAAATGAAAGACTTAAGGGAGCTAACACTCTTGTTAATCTCTCTTAAAAGTTAAGTTCTCTTTTCTTTACTATATGAATAAATGGACATTTGAAAAGCTTGTAGTTAATAAATGTTCTTATATGATATTGAATAAGGTTTGTTTTTAACTCTTTTATTTCCTAATTCATATTTCTACTACATTTGTGATTTGGTCCTATAATATTTCCCAACAATAATAAGAGAATGAAAAAGAACAAAACAAACGAGAGAAAATAGAAGTGGTAACAAACATGAGAAAAGATAGTGGAAAAATAGAAACATAAATGTGAGAAAGCATATAACAACCATCTAAGAGAGTGAAAATAAGTACGTAGTTGGAGAGAGAGAGATGAGAATCTAGAGGGAGGGGCTCTTAAAAATTACTTAATATTCTTAAGATTTGCACTGCATTTTCCTTTTTTAGATTTTTATCATATACTAAAAGCAAAGAAGCTTCCTTCTATAACTTGTGCTCTTCTTCTTCTTTATAGGAGGCGTGGTTTCTCTCCTAATCTTCAAGCTACTCCTTATCAATTTCTTCTTCAAAAATAAATTTAGTTTGTGCAAGCATCTTGCAATGTTGAACTCTCATCAAATGTGTTCAAGTCAGAAATCACCAAAGAGAATTCACATACCCTATTTTCATTCAGAGTATTGTGGCAATGTCTAAAATGTTAAATTATTGTTGATATATGCTTTAAAGTAATATAATCTTGGTTTGGTTTTAGGCATATTAATGTTATCAATTAATGTCATTGTTTGTTTCAAAAAATCTAATAATTGGTATTAAAGCCAAATCCATAAGTTTTGAAATTGTCTTATCTCTTCTTTTTTTAAAATTTTTTGGGTCCTTTTTACACCCAATTTTTAAAAATTTTCATAAAATATAGATATACTATTTTTGGGAAACAAATATATCTCACACATCATTCATACATGTGTTCATATATGTATATATATATAAAGCTCCATCTATGGCTGAAATCTCTTATTCTTCAATATCTTTTATTGGTATTTTTTGTCTAAATTGATCTCATAGATCATTTAGTTTTTGAAGAGGAGAAAATTCCTTTTAATATTGTCAAAAATGTCCTCCCAAGAACATAATATTACCAAATGGGGTCATGGATATCCCATGGGTTGTATGACTTATCTAGATGTTAAAGATGAAGTAGTTATAATTCTAACATCTCCATTTATTTATAGATATGCCATATATAGTTATTTGTAATTCTATCATCTCCACTTATTTACAATTTTCCTCTCTAATTATTTGCAATTATATCATTTTAACTTATTTATAATTATGTCATTTTAGCTTATTTATAATTTTAAAATTTCAAAATATTTACAATTTTTATTAATAATTTCTATTATTTTGTGATGGTAACTTAACATATTTTATTTATTACAATTTTTGTCCCATATTAAATATTTTATCCGTTTATATGATGACTTTTATATTTTAGATAACTTTACATGATATTTTTGATTAACTAGCATCTGTTAATTTAGCATTTGGTTATATTAATTTTAGGGTTAATTACAAAAAATCTCAAGCTTAATTTCCTCAAATTTGTAATTATAATCCTAACTTTAAAAAATGGCAATTAAATATCGATAGTGCTACAGCTAGGCAAGTTGCATTTACAAAGTCTAAATCCCAAATTAATTTAGGGCTTTTATCTTTATCTTTCAATCGTTTAAAATTTTCTTAATTTCATTTAATTATTTTAACTAAGTTTGATATCTAAAATTTGATTTAGTTAGTGTTTAAATTTATGTATAAAATAGCTTGTCACGTCAATAACATTAACGAAGATACTAACGTCAAGTTAGATTTTAGAAAAATTGAAAGTTTAAGAACTTAATTGTCACTTTTTAAAATTCAGGCTATAATTGTAAAATTGAGTAAAGTTTGAGATTTTTTTGAAATTAACCTTTAATGTTATTAACATGTTTTAGATATAACTGAAAATTATATGCCTATAAACTTACCTCTCTTAAGTCAAGGCATTCAAGTAATCTTTTCAATATTATTATCTCCTAATATTAATCAAGTTTTCTAGTAAGTCCTTTATGCTTTTATTATTGGCAACTTAATTTATGGTCAAGTATGCACATGTCTTGATAATGTCTTTTTGGTTAGTATGCTTGGTAGATGCTTAAGCAATTATAGACAAAGCCATTGAAAATTAGCTAAAAATGCCTTAAGATATCACCAAGGTACCAAAGCTCTTATATTGACATAATAACTTACGAAAATTTTTGAAGTGGTAGTTTTAATAATTTTGAATATGCAAGTTGCAAGAATAAAAAGAAATCCACTTTGAGGAGATGTTTCACAGAAAAGTGTCAAATATACATTTATAGCTTCTTCAACCATAAAGGTAAAGTATGTGGTATGTTATAAGGCTACTTATTTAGCAATATAACTTCAAAACTTTATTTTGGCATTAGGAGTTATGGAATATATTTTGAGGCTAAATTATATAATGACATTTCTATGGCTATATCTTTCTCTCGAGATATAAGGAGCACTTCTAGCTTCAAGCATAACTTGACAATGAGTTTTACTCTATCAAAGAGAAAGTTGCATTCTTTAATTATTATTAAGCACAAGCCTATGAGTAGCATGTTGGCAGATCCACTAATAGAAGACTTACCTATTTGTGTGTTTTAGGAAAAGATCTCTCGTATGACATTGTTAGAGTCCGTTTTTCTTTTTTCAATGGAATTTTTTATTATATGAATGTTTTATGAGGATTATTTGAATTTTGTGTAATATTTGCATGTTATGGATGTTTAGCACAATTTGAAATTTGATTCTATATTTTTGGTGACAACAAAATTGAGTAATTATATTGAATTCATATTAATGTTATTATGATGCTTTTGGATTAGCATTGCCCAATTATATAGGATTATACATTTTATCAGTGTGTTGATTATGTACGAGTTGTTTGACTATGCATATTATTATGAAAGTATTACGATATTATTATGCTATCTAAGTAGGAAAATATTGAATTAATCAATTTTTACTAACATAATCTTATAATAATTAACATCTTAATTATATGTATGTGACATTTGATTCATTTATAGGATGAATATTATATTGTTAACCATACTATGGGCCCTTATATGTTTTTACTAATCTAAGCTTACCTATTGGACTTGTTGTCCACAATAGAATATATTTAAATCTAATTGATGCATTCTTGATACATTCTAACATATTGTTAAGTTGTGTATTCTATTGTGGTGTGTGGGATATGTTGGTAAATAGAATTCAAAGAGTCCTAATTTTTCCTTTCCATTATATTTATTATTGTATTGCAACAATCTATTGAAGAATCATGATTTTCAATCAATTTTATTATCTTCATAAAGTATTACTGTAATCCCATTATTTATATAGGTTTTAAAACTATAAAATCATTTTTTGGTTAGATAAGGAATATTAATATTAAGCGTACTTTAGATGAGATTTAAGACTGCTGTTTCTATGGCCATTCGAGCTTCTGATTATACAAAGTTTTTCTTTTTAATCTTTTCAGGGAAATTATAAAAGACCATGTCAACACTCAAGGTTCTTATATAAGATTCTATTAAGGCTTTGGTTTCTATTTAATTTAAGTCATAAGATTTTGCACAATCGTCGATGCCAATTATTACGAAGTGCAAGGTTATGGATTAGAATAAGTTTTTTTTTCTTAAGTTGAAATGTGCTTGGTAATTATAGAACTATGATGGAAGTGGCTTATAACAGAAACTTGAAAAATATTGTTGTTATGGTAGTCATCACCTAACCATTCTCCACTCCCTCATATGACTCTCAGAATATTTTATCTTAAAGTGTGGGTTGTTGTATACAGTAGGTAAGAAGAACTCAAATTCATGTGATAGAAATGAAGTATAAGATGGTAGCTTATGTTGGAAACTAATGCAAAAACATTCTTTTACTAGTCTTTGAATTAAGTCAATAAGTTGTTAGTATGTTCCTATTCTTTAGGCTTAAGTTGCTATTTTTAAAGATATGTTTCTAGTTATTGGTAGTGTGGTAGTGGAGTAGTGAGTCCTTGTTTTTAACTAAGCTGTTATTTCTTTTATGTATAAATTGCTTTGATTAGATGAATGTAATTGCATCAATTCAGCTCAATTTTCTTCTCTTTTATCACTATATATATTTTTTGCCTATTTTTTGCTTAATAAAATTCCTTGAGAATTTTACTCTTGTTTCAACTAGTTACTTCAACAACTAGTATTAGAACAGGTTCGAGCAAGCATGGCCAATAACACCAGTGTGAATCCATCCCTGCCTACAATTCCAAACTTCTAAGGCAGTAGCTATGATAT
Organism: Erythroxylum minutifolium; assembly: GCA_027123815.1. Taxonomy (NCBI): domain Eukaryota; kingdom Viridiplantae; phylum Streptophyta; class Magnoliopsida; order Malpighiales; family Erythroxylaceae; genus Erythroxylum; species Erythroxylum minutifolium. The sequence continues at coordinate 640,425 of JAOTJB010000007.1, read as the reverse complement.
TTGGAGTATAAAAATGAAGACATTATTCACGTCCCAAGATGTGTGGGACTTAGTGGATAATGGTCACATAGAAGCTGAGCTTACCACCGAAGCGTTAATGAGAAGTGTAGAAGAAAGATGTAAAAGCCTTATTTTTTATCCAGCAAGTAATGGACGAGGCAATCTTCCCACTTATTTCAGCAGCGAGAAAATCAAAGGAAGCTTGATATGCTCTACAGAAAGGCTACCAAGGTAATGTTAAGGTGATGATCGTGGAACTTCAGACTGTTTGTCAGATGTTAAGTGTCGAAGCCAACAAAAATAATTTCCCACTCATAAAAACTTTAATTTTTTAGAAATAGCAAATAGGGTTGAAATCCACAATGACTGGTTATATAATCTAAAATTTTAGAATAGTAAATAAAAAAGGGGTTTTTGTGATTGAATGATTTAATAATCGAAAATAAGACAATTGCAAAAATTATAATATGAAGGAAATGATAAGAAAAATTCCAGCCAAGATATATCTTAGTTTTAATTCCATTTAATTTATCATCGAATAGAAATACAAATTTCTTTCTCAAATGAAATGTTTATAAGTATTAATAAGTTCTAATACTCTGCTTTTCCTTAATTGTAATTTAGATGGGAATTGATCCACAAATAAATGTTGTTTATTAATCAATCCTAAATCAGCTTTTAGGATTCAGACTGTAAACAACTTTAAAAATTAAAAAAGCCACCATTTTTACCCAATAAAACTCAAATTTTATTATTTAAGGTGAATTGAATATTTTCACAAATGCTATTCCAATGATTTAATTTCATCGAATTCATTGGATTTCTACTTTATTGGATCTAATAAACATGAATGAAGATCCAAATAGAAGTATTTATTTGATATAAATAAGACGTAAATATTTAAACCAAATAAAAACCAGACAGGACATTGAATTGGTTAAAGAAAAGGTTTAAGGTTTAAAGATTCAACTGATATTAAATTGCTATAAACCTGTATATAATAAATATGAAGTAAAATTTATAAGAATAAATAAAATATAGTATAAAATAAAATATTTTATTGAAATAAAAAATGCATTAATAATGTCCATTAATATTTAATAAATTTAATAATTTGAAGTAAGATTGAATCTAATAATAATAATAATAATAATAATAATAATTTTATATTACCATTTATTTAAAGACTTATAAAAGTTGTAGTATGTTTAAAGAAAGTCAACTGAAAGGACTATAACTTTATTTTAACTTTTTTTAATGTCCTTTAAACATACTTCTTTAAAATTTAAATATTATATTTTAACACATTATTAAATTATCTTAAACAAAATTAATTATATATAATAATTAATAATTCAATTTATTAAACAAATCATGATAAAATATTAATTATTTTTTAATAATAATAATTTAAAAATTTTCTATTAAAGTATAAAGAAATAAATAAAGAACTTAAATTTTGATAAATATAATTTATTAGTAAGATTAAATAAATAAAAATAGTAATTTATTTTAACAATAACAATTTTAATTTTAATTAAAATATAAAGCGATGAATAAATATATTAATTTTTAAAATTATAATTTTTAATTAAATTGTATGAGAGAATTGAAAAAAATTGATTTAAAAATTAAAAATTTCTAAATTTTCGTAAAACAACAAATTTAATTTGCAATTCTAAAAACAAATTCAATTAACGCGTGCATTCTATATCAATTAATGCATGTTCTGT
>JAOTJB010000007.1:597838-612885 GCA_027123815.1 Erythroxylum minutifolium | reverse complement strand
AAGGCAGACACAAGTCAAAGACAGACGATAAAACACAGACAATATGAGATCAAACCCAGATGATAAAAGTCAAAGATAGACGATAAAACACAGATGACAGGCCAAACATAGAAAAAGAAGTTAAGAAGTTATGCTTATTGACCCGAAGCATGTTCATATGCAAATTAGGGACTCACCAATGCTATCCTTCGACATATTTGGGCTGGAATAGAGATGAGCCAAAAAGGGGTTAGTTTGAATGCAAGTGATTGTGTAAAAACATTGGTATCCGAATGCGATAGTCGGGCTCCGAAAATTAGGTCTGACAAAAAACCCTAGGTTTAATGAAGCCTCACATATTGCTTCAGATTTCAATTCCTATGCCCATGGGAATCTGCATGATTCCCACAAGTTGTGATTTCCCATATCTGTTGCGATTTCCCATATCTGTGGGAATTTGTCCCAGATGAGCTCCTCTTGTCTTCTCTTCTATAATCTCTTGTTCATCCTCCAACTTGCCCCCTCTCATTTCCTACACAAAAATAATTAGTTCTTACCCTCAATTAGCATCAAATACATAAGAACACAATGGAAATCAAACGTAATGAAAACATACCAAATAAATGCTAAAGTAGAATAATAAACAACAATTATGCAAGAAAACACATGTCAGTTACCTATAAAAACATATCCTAATGAACACTTATCAGTTACTGGTTTGATTTTCTTAGGAATCTCATAGGGACCGATGTATCGTGGGCTGAGCTTACCTTTCTTCCTAAACCGAAGTAAATTTTTCCATGGTGACACTTTCAAAAATACCTTATCTCATACCTGATACTTAATATCTTTCCTTTTTAAATCAACATAGGATTTCTACCTATCACTAATGGCTTTCAATCTTTGTTGGATAATTTGAACTTTCTCTTCAGTATCTTTTATAATATCAGGCCCGATCATCTTGTTTTCACTTAATTTAGTCTAACAAACTAGAGTCCTACACTTCCTACCATATAGGGTTTCATAAGGCGCCATGTCAATACTAGTCTGATAACTATTGTTATAAGCAAACTCCATAAGAGAAAGATATTTATCCCACCTTCCTGAGAATTCTGAAACACAATCCCGAAGCGTATCTTCCAGTACCTGAATAATCCGTTTAGATTGTTTATCTTTTTGGGGGTGGAAAGCAGTACTAAACTTGATTCGAGTAACCAAAGCCTTTTGCAGACTTTTCCAGAATCTCAAAGTAAATCAAGGATCACGATCAGAAATAATAGACAATGGTACCCCATGCAATCTCACTATCTCATTCACATATATATCTGCAAGCTTATCCAATGAATAGTCAGGATGAACAGGCATAAAATGAATAGACTTGTTGAACTTATCCACAATCACCCATACAGCTTCATGCTTCCTTTAAGTGAGAGGAAACCTAAGGAAACCTAATGAAAAAATTCATGGTAATGTTATCCCATTTCTATTGAGGAATCGAAATAGGATGTAATAAATCAGATGGAACCTGGTGCTCAACTTTAACCTACTGACATGTCAAACATTGGATACATAATCTACAACATCACGTTTCATACCAGATTACCAATAATGCTGCTTCAGATCTTGATACATTTTATTTCCACCAGGTGCATTGTGAAAACAGTATTATGGGCCTCAAACAATGGTTTTTTCTTCAATTTATCATTAGCTGGTACATACAATTGATCTTTGTAATACAAATCACCATCTCCTTTCACAAAAAAGTCAGGTTGTTTGCCTTCCTGAGTTCTCAAGATAAGTTGTTGCAACTTATCATCAACTTTCTGAGCATCACAGATCTCTGGTATCATGGTAGGCCTAGCTTCCATGAAGGATATGAAAGAAGTAATATATATTCTGGGAATAAAGATCTATAGAGATAGATCAAAGAGGTTGCTTGGCTTATCTCAATCTATGTATATACACAAAGTGTTAAAGAGGTTTAGCATGAAGAATTTCAAGAGGAGATTCTTACCTAACATGAGATTTCTCTCTCACTGGGTATTTTTCCTAAGACACAGGAAGAGAGAGATAAAATAGAATGTGTTCCATATGCCTCAGTAATTGGATCAATAATGTATATGATGTTATATACTAAACCAGATGTCCCTTATGCTTTGAGCATAATGAACAAGTATCAAGCCAATCTTAATGATGGTCACTAGATGGTTGTGAAAAAATGTCAAAGTACTTGAGAAGGACTAAAGATGTTTTTTTAGCTTGTAAAGGAGCTGAGCTAAGAGTTTAGGGGTATTTAGATGCTAATTTTAAGTCAGATGTAGATGATGGTAAATCACAGTTAGGGTACACCATCACTCTGAATGGTGGTGCAGTAAATTAGAATAGTTCCAAATAGTTAACTATTATGGATTCTACAATTGAGGCAGAGTTCATATCAATGTCAGAGGCAGCAAAGGAAGCGGTTTATATAAAGAAGTTCATTATTGAACTTGGAGTGGTTCCTAGCATTGTTAAGCCTATAGTATTGTACTGTGACAATATGTCTTATCAATAGTATAAACATATACTCAGAAAGTTTCACATGATCAGGGAGATAATGGAGCAAAAAGACATAGTATTAGAGCGAGCTCTCACTAAAGAGAATCTTGTAGATATTGTCATTAAGTCACTATCTCATAAGAGACATCATCGACATATAAATAGATATAGTATTAGATATATAGGTGATCGACTTTAGTACAAGAGGGATATTATTAGTTTATGCCCTTACAACTAATCAGCTAGTTGCAATTTTATGTGTGACATTATTATTTTAGTTAATAATGGTTTTGTTTATTTTTACGTATTTTGTTAATTACATTTGACATTTTAATATTAAAGATAAAATTATTGGAATAATTACTATGCAATTGAAATTATGCTGAGATCTTAATTGTGACATTCAGTTTGCATTTATATATTATTATGATGAGGTCATGACATGTTGCTAGATTCAATCTTGATCTATGATTATAAATTATTTAATTAGAGAATTAAAAATAAATTAAAAAGACTTTTAATTTATCTAATTTTGATTATAAATTAGAATTATAATTTATAATTACTATCAACATATTAGAAACCTACTGAATTACACCTAAAAAGCAGTCAAAAAAAGAAAAATCAATTTCAATTAAATTAGAATTAATTGCAAAATTTAAAAAACTGTAGGAATCAAATATAAGATATTTAATTTTATTAAAATTGAATTAAATTATAATAAGAATTTGATTTTAATTAAGATTGGACTATTTAATTTTAATGAACCCTACTACTTTTTTATATATAAGAAATAAGGATAAGGGAGCTAATACTCTTGCTTTACTCCTCTTAAAATTTGAGTTTTTTTTTCTTTGCTCTTTGGATAATGTTAAAAGCCGGATGCTTGGACAACTCATAATTGACACATCGAAAAGAGTTAAAAAGAGTATCAGCAAGAATTTCGAATAAGGTGCGATTCTTTTATTTTATAATTTATGTTTTTCAAATTATTAAATTATTAAAATCTGATCGAGAAATCGTATTTTTCCACTGCAGTATAATCCAATCAAGGTTGATTTCTCAACATCCATATATAAAAATCAAATTTCATCGAGAGGAAGCCAGCCAACCTTTAAGAGATTAGCCATTTACCCTTTTCTAAAAGCCAATTTTGCAGGTTATCGAGGAAGGGCGATTAGTCATCCTTCAGTGGACAGCTTACTTCTCTGTCATTGTTTAATCAATTTCCAGAGCACCAACATTATCAATTTTAAGGATTTAAACTTCTTCACTAATCAAATTGCCTTGATTAAATGGCACTTTGTTAGCTTTATGAATTCTTCACTTGATATTTTGCTTAGCTTTCACAAAAAGAAATTTATTAATTGTAAATAATTTTGTTATCATAAAAAAGGGAATACACCTCATTAGTCCAAAACAAGTTTAAGTGATTAATATATTTGCCACGAAAATTCAATATTTAGCGACGTTTGATTTCGTCACTAATAACCTTATCTGTTGCGATAATTATAGAAGAACAAAATTTGTAATTTTTCTTGATGATCATAGATAAAGTGAGACTACTAAAATCATGCAAACTGCTTTTAACAATCGTGTTATATAATGCTTTTATTTATTGAGTGATACACAATTTATTAAAATGCATGTACAAATGGAGGGACTATTTGAAAGTTACGGAAAAAGTGAATTTATTGTATTGAAATGGAAGACAAAAAGGAAAACCAAAGCTTTAAGTACCATAAATTACCACTTAGCTCGTACTCTGCATACAAACGTGCTCAAAATACACCCATTAGTTCATTAGGGTACAAATATGTAAACGAACTCGAAGAGATACGGCATATATATGGTAATACCCACAACGAGGACTGAGGACATGATCTTGTTCATCAACTCTTAACAAACACCATTCGTCTTCTTCCTGTCCATCACGAATTTCTTCCAAATTGCAGCAATCTCCCTCTGTGTCTCTAAAACAGTCTTCCTGTTCACATTTTTCTTTTGGACTTCTTCAGCCACAGCCAACTTAGCATTGACTTTGGAAGGCAATGTGTCAAGCTCATGCAAAACCCTTTGAATGTCAAGGACAAGTCGCTCTGCGAGGGTTCGAGAGAAATCTTCTCTGATGACCACCCTAAGGACAGTGACATGTTGGGCATCAGGAGGCATGGTATATGCAGGAACAATCCAACCAAAGCGCCTTAACATGTCGGAAATCTCGAACTCGTCATGGCAACTGTTGTCCTTCAAAGAAAATGCCACCAGAGGTACTCCGATGTCCTTTGAGACAATATTAAACCTGCCTGTCTTCTCCAAACCTTCTTTGAGCACCTGCATGTTGTCTCTGCAGTTCTCCATCACGTTCTTGTATCCCTGAAAGTAAAATATCAATTCTATGCCTCAGTCACTACTGTTCCGTGTTAAAACTTTTACCGGATATATGTTAATATTATATAAGACAGAATAATAAAAGACTAACCTCAAAGCCTAAGCGAATGAGTTGGTAGTATTGAGCAATAACTTGGCTAGAACCTGCAAGAGAAATTTGAATATTATTACACTGTATAGTTCTTTAGCTTTTTGCTCAGGACTTCTGATCTCATGGTTGTACCTTTGGAGAAATTGAGGGTGAATGTGGGCTGATCTGCTCCAAGATAATTGATGTGGAAGATTAGTTCTTCAGGCAAGTCGGCTTTGCTCCTCCAAATGACCCAGCCAATGCCAGCATAGACTAGTCCATACTTGTGCCCACTGACGTTTATACTCTTGACCAACGGTAGTCTGAAATCCCACTCAAGTTCTGGGTGCAGAAAAGGTGCAATGAAGCCTCCACTTGCTGCGTCCACATGGATTGGAGTATCCCATCTAAGAATTGAGATAAAATTAGTTGCATGCAGAATTTGGACTTATAGATGGCTTGCAGTTGTTGAACAAGGAACAAATATTCAATAACAAAGACAAATAAGTTTGAGTGAACATAGGAAGAGAGAGACTGTACCCTGTCTGCTTGTTCTTCTCGGTCAAGAGGTCATTCAAAAGCTTCACATCTTCAAATTCTCCATTGAGAGTGGAGCCAAGAATGGCAGCAACACAGATTGTGTTCTCATCAACCATCTCCACTGCTTTCACGGGGTCCATCACATAATACCCATCTCTTAGCTTCACCTCCTTCAATTCAACCTCAAAGTACCTTGCAAATTTCTCCCAACATACCTGGAAATTGATACATAACCATGCAAATATATGATTTATATACATATGGGGGTTCTTTGAACTGCAAACATGTCAAAAGTGAATGTTTCTGTACCTGCACATTGGCTCCAGTGACAATATTGGGCTTATCATAGGGCTTGCCCTCTTCTTTTCTTTTATTTTGCCATTTTCTCTTGAATGCCAAACCAGCAAGCATTATTGCTTCAGAAGATCCCACTGTACCCACTCCAACGGCAGCCTCCGAGTCTCCAAGTGGTGCATTAAACAATCGAGCTATCATGTTTACACATCGGTTCTGCCAATTATTTTCATACCAGAATCAGAATCAGTAGATGTATCAAGGTTTAAGCTAATTAATGAGGATTCAACCTTTTTATTATGATTTCAAGTATAGTTTGAGCAATTTATATATAATAGAATCATGATGCACAAGTGTAGATGTCCCAGCAATATGGGGACTACTAATTAAAAGTTGCCCAATTTGGGGCTTTATAGGAGAAGAAACAACTTGATGTTCAATCTATAGATCATTGTTCCATAATATGAAGATGCAATCAAACTACTGTGTCCATATATCTTGAATAGGATACGGTCTCTTTTAATTCACGGTTGTATTTAAATGATTTGGGAACTAATTTATAAACCATTGAATAATTTACGATATATATACATTCATACATCAAGAAAAAGATGATCTGACTGCAATAAAACATGTCATCATATAAGTGATAATCTGATAAAAGTTGAAGATGGTAAGTTACAGTGGGAAAAGAGAGTAATGTGATGATAACAACTTTTTAAAGTCTTTATGGTTGGCTGAAGATAAGGCATTAAAGTGTGAAGCCCAGGTAAAAGCAAGAAAGTCTTAATATGCGTATTGTTCAACAATATTAATTTAATGAAAAAAAAATGGAAAGACAGCTATTATGATTATTTATACATATATATAATCACCACAACCCCACCCCACGGTCCCCACCACCCCTGCTTTGTTGAAGGTCTTCCGGTTTACTTTTCATTGCTCGTACTGTAAACTAGAGTTTTCATAGTTATAGATATAAAGACAAGGAGCAACTAACTGACTTTTTCCAATCAAGGTAAAGGTCTTCCGGTTTACTTTTCTTTGCTCGGAATGCAAACTAGAGTTTCTATAAAGACAAGGAAGGAGCAGGTTTTGTCGTTGACGTCGGTATCAAGAAAACCTCACGATCTTGAACCGTTCATCCAATTATCAATATCTTCAATTCATCCACACTCTCAATATCTTCACACTTGGGCACTTGAACCATTCGAACTTGATCACTATCTAATCAAACTTGATTAAATAAGGGATTAAAATCAAGTAGCACTATACCTACTTAATTCCCATTAGTGTTGTCTCGGTTATAATTTGTTTATACTTTCTTCATCATGGACCTCCACATGAGGCATGTATAATGTATGTGCCCTACCCCACATCTTCACTGCCCTAGGCAGAGGGTTGGTTGAAGTTATTGAACCAGCCAAAAGCATAATGGACGGCTAAAATGATGCCTCATCCTTATTTTTATGCACTTAGCTACAGTCGTGCTGATATTTTTGTCATCCCTTGTTAAATAAGTGTTCCGATCAAGGCATTTCATTCTACATGTGAACAGGTCCTCTCCAATCTGGCAACATAAATATATAATAATATACTAACAATAATTTTTATGTGGGTCCAATCAATTTACGAAATAAAAGAACAGGTTCAAACTTAATAACTTTTTTTTCTTCTGACGTGAAATAGACGCAGGTAAGTGTGACGGCGAGGAAAATTCAAGATCCAAGACCGAATCTACGAATGACTTGACTACGAGGATGGCTACATTATTGGTGAATAGTTTACCGGAGATGTTATGGCTTACAAGATCTACTTTGAAACTGAATTCATTTGGTATAAACAACAAATTAGTTCATTTCGCAGCTGATCTAGAGCGGAAAAAGAAGGCAAACACAAAGGATGGTGAATTAATTATGTATAATTGGATAGATAATACCATACCTGTAACTCAGTGGTGACAGGATACTCATCCATGTCCACATAGTTTTTGTTGATACCGGCCATGATGAGCTTATCGCACTCAGGTTCCATCCAAGTGGTGACAAAGGAAGCCAGGTTAAGCCTAGGATTTCCATCCAACATGAGCTCGTCGTTGATGATCTGGAATGCTGCGTCCTTGGGAATGGAATTCTCTGGCATCTGGAACCTGGGAAGTGAGGTTCGGACATATCTGGAAGCAAACGTAGAGTGCACCGAGACATCGGATTCGGATGCTGTCTTGGAGAGTACCATCTTGGTGATCGATTGATGAGAAAAGAGATACAGATGATGATGAAGAAGATAAAGAGAAAGGGAAAAGACCACTGTTCTAGCTCTGTTGATAGGGGTGGGACTTGGAAGCTTCAGCTTAGTGTGCAGGTGACATACCGGCCTTAGATTCTTAAATAGGGAATACACTATAACTAAATGAAGGAAACTTAATTTTAAAGTAAAAGTCAAAGAAAGAGGGAGAAGTGTAAGATGACGGTTGGCTGTAGCGCAAGCAACTTGTATTATGCGTATGACTGTATTCAAGTAAGTTTCAAAAGGGGAAAGCTGTGTTGTGCCGTGTATCCAATTCCATTTTGACGCGGAAGGAAGGGACACACATACTTCCTTATAACGCGGCTAGACTTTTATGCTATTATTTATTATGATACTAATAATAATAATAAATATTTATGTTTATTCTATTTTGGCATGTATATACATTGGGCCGACTAAACCATAAGGCTTCTTGTCTTGTATGTACCAAACAATATTCTTTATGAGAAAACAAAAACATCTTCACCCGACATGAAAATACTAGCTTCCACATTAAAATGAAACAATAGAAATTAGAATATATTTAAAATAATATTTCCATTATTTGGTAAAATCAGCTAGGTTGGTTGGGAGTCTTTATGAAAATTATAGATGCATGTGCCCAATTTCCTCCATACTACAAATCTCTGGTATTTTTAATAAAATACAAACTTTATATGTGTTTCCAGTTCAACCACATGGGTACATGAATTGTAGGGCACATGGTTTGATACCCTTGTATCTGTGATTTGATCGCTATCCAGAAGAAGTCAAACTTTTAGAATATCTGGACTAAAGTAGTTCCCGATAGTTATTGAAATTACATAAAAGAGATCTTGAAACCCTTGTGTTCGATCATATAGAAAGAGAGCAGTATAAGTTAATTATTAGAGATAATTCTTTCCATAGACGTGATGAATCAAGCACTTGAGTCTTTATAACTTATCAATGCGAAGAGGGACTATTAGCCGTCTCTCTTTTTACTTTTATTTGATCATGCGTACAATTTCCTTCTGTTGGCAGGAAATTGTGGTCAAAATCATACAAATACATGTCTTAAGCACTAATTATTGTATGTTTTTTCAGAAATATAGAAAGATTGAGATAGGCAACGAATTTTCTAACCGTAGCACAAGCACAAAGACCGAATGTGAGTTGAAGAGTCATTCTTGGAAAATCTCGACAAGTCCTATGGCACTAAGAAAGCTAGGTGACTCCTTGACTGTTAGATAGATCTAAGTAAATATGTGTCTACATATTTTCTTATCGTTAGTGTTTTTTTATATGCAAATGAATTATTTTATCTTCTAAGTTGTCATTTGGACTTATGATATTTTTTTTTTATTTGATGGCTTTGGATCCAACTACCAAGATTGCTGGTGATAAAGCTAATCCTCAAGTTTATTAACTTGTTATATTTTTATCCTTATAATGAACAGCTTAAATTTAATCTGTTAATCACATCTTCTATTAATAGAAAGCTAAGCCAAAAGTTGTACTTGTTCAATTATGGTATCAGAATCATTTTCCCCTCTTCCTCCATAGGAGTTAAGATTTTGCTTGAATTCTCATCTTTTATTTGCCAAAGCTTTATCATCATTATATATTCATGTATCGAAAACGATTGCCTACCACTAGCTTTTTATTCCAATAGCCACCATCAGTTTTTATTGTTCATCTAGTTTTAAGATTTATCTATCATTCCTTTGTCCCACCAAAACGTACGATTAGTCATCTCCCACATTTTGATTTGCCGACAGTGGTCCAGCTTCAACCATCTTCAAACATCAAACATAGCTAACGAAGGAGCTATAATTTCTACCTCTACTATAACCATTTCTAGTTCAATGACAATCACATCTTTTCGTAGCTTTGCCTATTAACTTTCAGTTAAACTTAAGCACAACTCCTTCCTCTGCTAAATAACTATAATTTGGCATATTAAATAGTTTGCACAAAAACACCTCCACCAAAAAACAATCAAAAATTATCCAAACCCCTTTTTAAAACTTGGTTTTGAATGGATCAATTATTGCTAAGCTGGATCATTGAACATGTCAAAATGTTTTGTACCATAAATTATAGGTGCAACGATGGCCAAACAGGCTTGGGAAAAGTTTTCAGCCACATATGCATCAGGTTCACGAGCTCAATTTCGAACTATTACATCAAATTTTATCGTTTGGAAAAAGAGAACAACGAGATTGTTACGTAATATATGCAACGAGTTAAGAGAATGTTTGATCGACTTGCAACTTTACTACTTAAAGATGATCTTGTACAAATAATAGTTGAAGACCTTAGCAAATTGTACCACCTTTTTCTTCATGGTTTAGAACAATAACTGATCATTTTTGTTACGATGATTAATTTGGGTTGTTATTAGGTGAAAAAAGAAAATTTCTCTAATGATTTATTATCAAAGGAAGTTATGCAACCAACAAACCATTATGCTAATAATCAACAATCTTTTTATTCTAATTTTGATCGTAGACAACAAAATTCTACAAGTGGAGGTCACGGTGGTCAAAATCATGGGTGGGAATGAAATACCTATTCAACTCATTTTAATGGTGGTCAACTACACAATATTCTCATCAAGGAGCTACTAGTGAAACAAAGATCATCAACTGATTTCTAACCTTAATCTGTCATATTTGTGGTGGTCATAGTCAATTATCCAAACAATGTCCAACTCCAAAGTTTAATCAATAATAGTCACACACCTTTAGGTCTCATGCCAATTTGGCTATAGCTAACCCCTCACAGAAACATGAATGGATTATGGATACTAGGGCAACACATTATATTACACCTAATATTAACAATCTTATATCACATCATGAGTATCAAATCCCTAATGACGTCCAAATTAGCAATGGGAAAACAATCCCAATCTTTAATGTTAACTGTCTTATTGTCACTCTTCCAATTATGCTTTTCACTTGCGTGATATTTTATGTGTTCCACAGTCTTGCAATAACTTACTTTTTGTTTATTCTTTTACCAAAGCTAATAATGTTTCCATTGAATTTTTCCTTAACCATTTTGTGATTAGGATATATATACGAAGGAACTGCTACATAATGGCCAAAATAAAATGGCAATCCTAAAATCCTAAATAAAATGGGTGTGTTGAAAGAAAACATAAGCAGATTGTAAAGACTGGTTGTCCTTAATACACCATTCTTCTGTGTCATATAAATACATGATTAACACAAAAAATATAATAAAGCATAAATCATAATTCACATTTTATTGTGATAACTGATCATTTTCTTATTGTTTCCCTCGAACCAATTCTAAAATTGGCTTATCTCAATCACTATAGTTGTATATGTTTTTGGCTTCTATCAGTATCCACTAAACAGTTGAGAGAACCTTACAACTATTGTAGAGAGGGTTATAAGATAAGTATTAGCTCATTTAGATTCTAAGCCTATTTATAATAGGTTTTGAACTTTTAGCAATTTAATTGAAATAAAAATTTTAGTTTCAATTAAACTTTTTTTAGAATTATAATTAACCCTAACTAAATTCCAATTATGTTAAATAAGATTCATTATCTCATATTAATCTTTATTTATTAAATATATCATATTTAACCATGAAGTTTCTTAAATTTTACAATCAAGTCCAACGTAATTAAAAATACATTTTCTCTCTGCAACTTATTCTTTGTATATTACTTATTAAGTTCCTAAATATATTAGCAATGAATATAAATTATAGTCCTAAGTCATATTTTGGATTGGATAAATTAAATTCTTTTAATTTATCTTTAATTATTTTAACTAAATAATTTATACTCATAAATCAAGATTGACGTTTAGTAACACTTCATAACCACCTAAATATTTTGAAATATCAAAATAGTTTTGACTAACCTTTCCGTGTCTGATTTTTTAGTATACTTAAATTATTTTATCTCATAATATTCCAATTAGACATATAGCATGGAAATAATGTTTACTCTATTTAACTCTAATCATGCTTCGCTATTAGTACTTAGTTCTATTAATGACCTTTGTAAATTATTTACAAAGTGTAATCCCACCTTGGTCAAGAATTTCTTGAATCAATATTAATCCAGAGCAATGAAATATTCTTCTTAATTACTTTAGAGTGATGAATCATATATTGATCACTTAACTAGCTCCATATAGTTAATGCTATATCCAATGACTATTAACTAAGCTACCATTGACTAAAATAGGTCATAAATGGTATCAAAACATACTTTAATGTTCTTAAGTCAAAGAATCACTTATACAATCATCATAATGAGAATTTCTATAGACATACAAGTAATATTTTAAATGGAATTCTCATACAGAGATAGTTTAGTGAATTTGTTATCTAATAAACACTCACACATTTGTTTAAATATCTGTATATTTTAGTCTATGAGACCGACTAGTTCTTATATAAGGAAAAAAGATAACATGTGCTGGTCTTGTTTATATTTTATTAATGTCTAATCTCAATAGAATAATGACTGAGGATAATTTAGGTATAAAGAAATATGAATCTCATAATTATAATGCCATCATAAATTCATTTGCAATATATATTTATTTCATAAAGTTTATCATATATATCTATATATATGTATATATATAAAAGACAAAGAACGTCTTTAAATCATATATATCTATATATGTATATATGTATATATGTATATATATATAAGCCAAAGAATGTATTTAAATAATTATGTCACTAAAATACAATCAACAAATTGGTTATAAGGTATAAACTAAAAAATGTATCATATGATTTATTGGATATATTAAATCGCTGAGAGTTTGAATTTTAGTAGGAGTGATTTGTGTATGATGGTGACAGTATAGGCGTTATTAAAATTGAAGTCTCCTTGATCTTCTAGAGATGTATCTGATGGCAAACGGAGTTTCATCCTTTTGGCGAGCAAATCAACAGTTTGTTGGTTTACTATATGCTCTCCTTAGGTGTGTATACATCTTTTTCACTTATTAACTTTGTTAAAATGTAGACATGTTCGTGTAGACTTGCCAATATTTTCATAGTAGAAAGGGGTAATCAAAATGGGCTTCACCTTGAGATGTTCTCATGGCAGCCAAGTTTATAGCGTTGGGATCTCCATGCATCCACATTTATGGAGGCTAAACTGAGTAGTTGTCTTTGATTTTTCGCTTAAGATTCCCACAACGGTATTCTTGGATCTTGTTCGTGGTTTTAATTGATCAAACCCTTTAGTGAATTCCGGCAAAAAGGAACAATGTCTCAATTGACATATAGTTAGGCTCGTTCTTAACGTTTTATAGGCTCTATGCAACGTAAAAAGAAAAGCCCCAATAAATCAGCAATATACAAATATGTAAATTTTAAAAGATTTTTTTATTATTAAAATTATATATATATATAATTTATGAGTAAGATTTAATATCCGATGATAATTTATTCATTATAAAACTTAATTAAAAAGAGGTTCATAATTTATAATTAATCTTAACTTAAGTAATATTTTTTCTACAAAACTTTGATTTTTTTGTTCAAATAATTTCCTAATATTGATTTATGAATAAGAACAAAGCTCCCTAATTTATCGTTGTCTAAGTTAAAATAAAGCTCTCTAATAATAATTTGGAAGTTAAAAGAGCAGTCTTGATAAAACCTGAAGGAAATTAAATGTTAGGGTCTCTTTTATTGACAGTAATTAATTTTGTTCTATTTTGCTCTTTATCAAGATGAAGAGTGAGTCAAATTCTTCTCCAAAAAAGTGTGAGCTTTAAGCATGTGGCATTGTTGTCCTTGCCAAAATTTGTGATGTACTTCAATTTGAAGGACGAGCAATCTGTAGGTATATGCTGGGATATTGATGTTAATGTCAGATTTAAGAGTTGGAAGGAGATTGACAGTGACATGAAGAAAATTATGTCTTACGTAAAACAGCATCTTCCTTTCCATTCACATTACAAAAACGGAAGGGATCTATACATGTGGCGACGTATGATGAATCGATTGAGTTATCTTTAGAAAGAGAGGGGACGTTCAAAGTGGAAGACGGGATTTTGGTGAGACCCACAATCAGTGTGGAAATAAGACCTATCCTGTCAAGCATGAATTTGAGCCGCAATCATCTGGTCTTGGCTTACCGTAACTGGTGCGCGGCAGATTGGATTGTAAATTGCAATAAAGTTTTGTCCACTTAGAGGATGTAGCTTTCATCATTCTTCAGTTTATCATGCCTTCCTTCCTACTCTTAGTGCTTAAAAAGCATTAGGAGGAATGTTAATGGACCCCTGTTCTTTGACTACTTTGTTCGGTGATATCTTAATGGTCATTTATCTCCTAATAATTCCCATAAGCATTTTTTATAGATAATTAAAACATAAGATTCTTGGATGCTTCGATTTTTAATATACGTGACGAGTAGAACTCAAGACAGACTATTAGTAAAAGCATCCATCAGTAAGACGTCTAAACAATATAACTTGACTTTAAAAGAAAGTGTTAATTTGAGCAATAAGATCATCACTTAATACTGAAGCAGCTAACAAGGAATCTTCTTAAACGCTTGCCGCACTCGGGAAATGATGCATACAAGTCTATTGTAATATGGATTCTGACCAAAAACCAAAAGGCTTGCAACCCCTATTCAACCAGCAGGCCCAATGCGAGGAATCTGAAATTTGATTCTCGATTCACTTAATTAGATGTTTGTCTTCATTCCATTATTGGAACAAATGGGAAGATGATATGAAGAGCAATTAAGGTAAAACCCAAAATCGCCAGAATGTAAAAACCAGTAACTATGTTATTGTGCAGAGTAAGAATTACAACCAAGAGAAACACAACTGAAAGAGAGGAGTGTGTTAAAGCAAAATGTAACAAAACCTAAGCTTTCACAACCCCCTTCCCCTTCTTTCCTGTTCTGCTCTCCTTTATTTCCTTGCAATAAAAATGC
>JAOTJB010000007.1:557046-567345 GCA_027123815.1 Erythroxylum minutifolium | reverse complement strand
GATTATATATGATTGTATATAGATGAAGTTTGGTTATATGAATTTTTGATAATAGAAGTGTTTCCACATATATGATTAACTATATGTTTAAGAGTTGATATATCATTTATAGCAACAACATTTAGTGTGAATCCCACTTAAACGTGGAGTCTGGAGAGGTCCAATACGCAGCCTTATCCCTAATAAGTAGAGAGCTTGTTTCTAAGATAATATATCATTTACAAATGTTTATTGATGTTATCCAAAACTTATTTATTAGATAATGATTATTATCTTTTTGAGTTGGTTATATCCTTAAAAATATTCATGCCACCTTATATGTTTTTAAATGAAGGATGTGTGTCTTTAGGGCACTTAAGATGGACGAAGATATAATAAATTTTACAAATTGTTTGGGACTACTCAACATACTTTTATTATACCTATATGGATTTGATTTTAAATTGCCATCAATGTTCATACATTCAATATCAAGTGAAAAAAAAAACTAGAAAACAAGAAATACACATTCAATTTATAATAGTTTAGTACTCTTTCAAATATTTTTACTCATCAACCATCTCTTACAAGATTTGAATTTTTAATATGCAAAAAGCATCTACAATCTTAGTTGAAGTGACCTGACACTTGATTCATCAAAAAACCTTTAGTACTAATATTTGTACTAGTCATCAAACTAGTCTTAGTCATTAAACTAATATTTGTATTTTTATTTTGTATATAATTATTTTTGAAATTGTAATTAACATCTTGTACATGATTAGATTTTTACATTTTATTTTTTTATACAATGCTTCTAATTTTTAATTATTTTTAATTATATTTTTGTATAATAAATTATACAATAAAAAACTAAATATTACATATAAAAATATAGATTAAAATGCCACCAATAATTATAATTTACATGATATAATATTCAGTTATAATATATATTAAAAATTTCAAAACATAGCTAAAAACATGTGACTACGTTCTAAAACATTTGCAAAAACATTTGGCTATGTTTTCAAAACTATAGCCAAAAACATTTAGCTACGATTTCGAAACGTAGCTAAAAACTTTAACCAACAAAAACAAAGCATGGTCAAAAATTATTAGTGATGATTTAGAAAAATGTCGCCTATACCTTTTCACTATAAAAAGTACTCGTAACAAAAAAGAATTAGCGACGATTTAATGAAAAAATCATCTATAGTTTTTTCCTACGATCTTTGGCAACAATATTGACAATGAAAATATAAATCATCGCTAATCGGCATTAGACGTGGAACAACTATAGCCGTCTTCCTAAGATTGTATTATTTTTAGGTTATTATCATAATTTCCCATTTTCTATTTCTATTAGGTTTACTGTCTAATTTAACTTCTTGTTTAGAGATGTCCTAAGGGATTGAAATATTCCGAATTAAGATACATTGGAAGTTTTTTCTATTTTGTGTGAAATTTATATCTTTCTTGCTGCATCAGATCGGTGTCAAAGTAAGTTGCTTGATGGCTCGATGTCAGGCGATCCAAGTAGAGTTGGTGGTGGTTCTTTCGATGGTAACCAGAGGGCTGAGACCCCAAATTATGGGGTGGAGATTGACAAGTTGGCAATTCGGGTTGATCAGATTGAAGTCAGGCTTCAGCATTATGAGGAACATTTCGATCACATGGAAGAGATTTTGCTTCGACCTAGAGGAGAGGCTTGACATCCCAAACAAGAACCAAAATGATGGCAGGAGTGCTTGGTTGCAGTGCAGCTCATAGGTAGCCTCCCTTCTTACCTGTTCCTGGAGTTCATAGGCGTGGGTAGCAGATCGATTTATTAGATGATTTAGAAGAAAAAGAAGAAGAATATTTAAAAGAACCTCCCAGAAGACTTGCGGGTTACCGAAGGATAACTATGGTAACAGAGAAATAGAATACAAATTAAACGTATATATTCCCTATTTTCATGGAAATTTAAATATTGAGAGTTTCTTGGATTGGATAGTAGATATAGACTATTTTTTGCAGAATATGAAGATTCTGGAGGAACGGAGGGTCAAATTAGTTGCATGTCGATTGAGAGGGGGAGCTTCTGCCTGGTGGGAGATATTACAGTTTTGGATGTCCTATGAAGGCAAAATACCTATTAGAACATGGAGAAGGATAAGGCAATTATTGCACAACGAGTTTCTCCCTCAAGATTATGAGCAATTTATGTTTCAACAGTACCAAAGGTGCTAGTAAGGTCAAAAATTTGTACATGAATATTATGCAGAATTTACCATGCTAGCAACCAGGAATGACCTAAAAGAAACTAAAGGATAATAGGTAGCCAAATTTTCAAAGGGCTTGAAATCAACCATTAAAGAAAGAATTGGGGTGCACATGATGAGAACCTTGTTTAAAGCTAGAAATTTGGCTTTAAAGGTTGAACAATTGATGCAGGAGAGGAACAGGCCAGAATATTCTTGTACAAATAACATTGCAAAATATGGTACAAATTGTCGTGGAGATGCCTCTCAAACTGCCATTGATAAAAATAGAACAATCATAAAAAGCAGAAACTAGGAATAGAGAGTTACAGGGAAGCTGAAGGTGGCTTAAACAAAATAAGCACCTAAAATGGCTATTCTTACACTAGCCTATCCTAGGGAAGAGTTTTAAGTGCAATAAGCTAGGCCACAGATCCAGTGACTTTCCCCTCTGAAAGGCAATATATATGGTAAAACGTGAAGATGAGGAGGAAGAGGTATATTATGGTTCAAATGATGAAGAAGAGTATTACGAGTTTCATGGTGGAGTAGAGAATGAAGAAAGCCAAAATTGTATGATCATGAATATGATGCTCACCCCAAAACAGGAAGATGATACCCTAAGGCACCAATTATTTATAACCAAGTGCACCATTCGCAACCGTATGTTCGATGTGATTAATCACAGAGGTAACTGTGAAAATATCATAGGGAGAGATGTTGTATAGATTCTGGGATTGAAGGTGGAGAAGCATCCTAACCTGTACTGAATCAGCTGGATCAAAGCAGGTGACAAGATCCAAGTGACTAAACGCTGCAAGCTACCCTTTTTTACCGATCAATATAAGGATGAAATTTATTTTAACGTGGTAGACATGGATGGCTATCACCTATTATTTGGTAAACCTTGGCAACTTGATGTTGCAACACAACATAATGTTAGTGAAAATACATACAAGTTGTAGAAGAACGGAAAAATATACCTTATTACTAGTGAACGAGAGTTTTAAACCCAAAGCTTCTAAAGTGGAGGGTAGGGATTTCTTAATAGTAACCCATTCTAAGACTAAATTTGAAGAGGCAATAAAAGAGACCAGAGAAGAGCGTGCTTTGATTATGAGGCAAGTGCAAGTAATAGAGAAAAAGCAATCTGTAGTAGAGCTTGAAGATGCTGTGAAGTTATTACTGGAGGAGTTTAATGACATTCTGTCTAAAGAATTACCTTAGGGCCTATGAGGGATATTTAACATCATAGTGATTTTGTTCCTGGAGCCAGTTTGCCTAACTTACCCATAACAGGATGAGTCAAAAAGATGCAGAAGTTCTCAGAAAGTAGGTGGAGGAATTGTTACATAAAGGGCACATTCAAGAGAGTATGAGTCCTTGCGCAGTTTCAACATTGTTGACACCCAAGAAAGATAGAAGCCTGATAATATGTGTGGAAAATAGGTCTATAAACAAAATTACTATAGGGTATAAGTTGCCCATTCCCCAATTGGATGATATGTTTGATGTGCTTCATGGCGCGTAGGTTTTCTTAAAAATAAACCTTCGTAGCAGATCCCATCAAATCTGAATCAAGTCTGGAGATGAGTGGAAGACACCCTTAAAAAAAAAAGAGGGGCTGAATGAGTGGCTTGTGATGCCATTCATATTGTCCAATGCTCCTAACACATTCATGAGGCTTATGAATCAAGTATTGAAATTGTTTATTGCAGATTTGTGGTGGTGTACTTTGATGACATTTTGATATACAGTTGGATAGAGGAGGAGCATATAACCCATTTATGGGAAGTTTTGATAGCACTACAAAAGAATAAATTGTATGCTAATATGAAGAACTGCATTTCATGACAAACAGACTACTATTTTTGGGTTATATCATTGGAGTAAATGGTATTTGAGTTGATGAAGAAAAAGTTCGAACTATAAGAGAATGGCCAAATCCCAAAACAATAACTGAAGTGAGGAATTTCCATGGGCTGGCTACATTTTATAGGCGATTTATAAGGAACTTTGATAGCATTGCAGCTTCAATTACAGATAGCCTAAAGAAAGGGAAGTTTCAGTGAGGGAAGAAGCTGAGACAAATTTTGCTATATTGAAAGAAAGACTATATACACTGCTACTGTTTTAGCACTATCAGACTTCTAGGCCCTATTTGAAGTCGAATGTGATGCTACTAGTGTGGAGATAGGTACTGTGTTGTCCCAACGGAAGAAACCAGTAGTGTTCTTCAGTGAAAGACTCGGTGATGTTAGGCGCAGGTAATCCACATATGACCAAAAGTTTTACTCTATGGTGCACTACCTAATCAGCAAGGAATTTATGCTATGTACAATCATGATGCCCTAAAATATTTAAAGAGTCAAAAGAAAATTGATAAGGGTATGCATGCCAGGTGGACCCAATTTTTAAAGAAGTTTACCTTCACATTGAAGCATAAAGCTAGAATAAAGTGGCTGATGTATTAAGCAAGCGTGCTAACTTGCTTGTCACCATGAGTCTAGAGGTTGTGGGGTTCAAAATTATGAAGAGTTTGTATGCCAGTGATGAAGACTTCTAGGGATTGCGGGAAAATTGTGTAAATAAACACACGGATGGTGACTTTCACATCCATGATGGCTTTCTTATGAAAGGAAATCAGCTATGCATTCCCAAAACGTCCTTGAGGGAGAAGTTGGTTTATGATCTACATGGAGGAGGTCTTACTAGTCATCTAAGGCATGACAAGACCTATGCTGCAATTAAGGAGAGATATTATTGGCCCTGTACATGAAGGGATGTGATGCATCTTGTGCAGAGGTGCTACGCATGCCAAACAACGAAGGGTCAATCTCATAATACTAGTTCATATACTCCTCTACCTATTCTAGAGAATATTTTAGGGGATTTATCTATTGATTTTATGCTCGGATTACCACGAACCCAAAGGGTTGTGGATTCTGTTTTTGTTACGGTAGATAGATGGAGATGTAATTAATATGGCCAAGCTGTTTTTCAAGGAGTTTATACATCTGCATGGGGTACCTAAATCCATTACTTTTGATAGAGATAGCAAATTCCTTAATCACTTCTAAAGGACTTTATGGAAGATGATTCATCTCTAAATTTCAGCAACATAGCTCACCCTCAAACAGATAGTCAAACAACTGTAGTGAACAGAACCTTAGGCAATATTATTTAGATTATTTATGGAGATAGACTTAAGCAGTGGGATTTTGCATTATCATAGATTGAATTTGCCTACACTAGTGTTGTTCATAGTGCCTCAGGCAAGTCACCTTTTTCTGTTGTCTACACGAAGACACCACAACATGCTGATGATTAGATTAAATTTCCTAAAATTCATGTAGTTGTTACAAATATAACTAACTAGTGGCAGGATGTTTAGATAGAGTTGTGATAGAAATTGGAATAAGCTAATGCTAGATATAAGGAAGCTGCAGACCCACATTGAAGAGAACGAGTCTGCAAAGTGGGTGATTAGGCTATGGTGTTTTTAAGGAAGGGGCGATTTCCAGTAGGCATTTATAGGAAGTTGTAACTTAAGAACTATGGACCATATCCTATTTTGCAGAAGATTAATGACAATGCTTATGTGGTAGGATTACCAAATTCCTTCGGCATTTCGAAAACATTTAATGTAGCAGACATTTCTCTTTACTACTCTGCAGATGAATCTTTATATTCAGATGATCCTGTATACTCAAGGTTAAGTTTTTCTCAAGTGGAGGGTACTGACGTGGAATGACTGTGGCCGTTTTCTTAAGTTTGTATTATTTTTAAGGTATTATCATAATTTTTTGTTTTCTATTTCTATTAGGTTTATTGTCTTATTTAAATCCTTGTTTAGAGACGTCTTAAGGTATTGAAATATTCCAAATTCAGATACAATTGGAAGTTCATTTTATTTTGTGTGAAATTTATAGCTTTCTCGCTGCGTAAGTGTTAGTGACTATTTTTGAACTTTTAGCAACGAAATGTTTCAGTACTAAAAGGTCCCTTATGTTGTCGTTAGTAAACTTGTATTTAAAATAGTGAGATCAACAGGAATTTTATAGTTTTAATCCTATGATGTGAAATTGAGTTGTTGGCTGAGAAACTTGAATTGTAAAATGTAAATTCCTTTCAATCTCAATGTTTCAACTGTTTAATGCTTAAAATTATTTTTGAACAAACCAACAAACATAACACCTACAACTTAAGAAAACAAAGCTACCTATTCATAAATAATCACCTATTCATAAATAATCTGTTTTGGAACTGTTGGAGCTATCTCTTAGCAACAGAGAGTCAAGTTCTACGACTAGCTTCACACTAGCCTCCACAAAGTCACTTTTGGGTTCTAACCCGAAAACTTTTAGTAAAATACCAAGTTCATAACATTGATCTGTACCGCATACTTTTTGGATTTTCACAGGTTAATTAATTCTGAAATGTGAATGTACTTTCAAATTTGATGTTAACCCTTCATTTTGGCTTGTAATGAATAAGATTTGACAGGTTGGAAAGACCACGATATCATGTGCGAAAAAGTCGTAAGACATTAAGATGTCTTTAAACTCTATTATTATCTAACAACTTCCAAGTAATTCAAATTTAGAGCAATAATTCAGAAGTCATGGATGGAGCAGTTGCGTGCATAGAATACTCTTTTGAGTTAAAAGAGTCATTTCAGACCGGCTGCTGAGAACCTCTGGAAAGAGTTGTTGGCGTGTATAAAATAAAGTATGTGACGTGTGTAGTTGTAGACATAATGTACGTGACATGTGTAATTGTACACATACATCAGCCAATGCCAAAACGACAAGCTCAAATAATGATAAAAGGATAAAACCATTTATATATCAAGCTCAAGTTGACAGGTTTAATTCTTCTTTTTTTAATATACAAACACGTTATCCAAATATAGATAGAACACACAAAGATCAAATATGCATATTGTTGTTTTTGAAATTAAACAAATATATAAAGTATTTGAATCTTGAGATACATCAAACCTTCACTCCCTTAACAACAGTAACTGGGCATGAAGCATTGGCCACGACATAGTAGCTAACACTTCCAAGCAGCACCCTGTAACATAAAAACCATAATTAGTTGATAATTAAATTAGTAATCATATAATGTAATTATAGGAGATTTGCAGGAATACCTTTTGAGAGGGCCTAAGCCTCTGCTTCCAACAACAAGACAGTCAAGTTTGAGATCTTCCACAGCATCACATAACTTCTCCCTTGGATCTCCCCAATAAACTTTTGCTACAACCTTAACCTGCTTAAATTAAATTGCAAAAATTAATACATTGAAGAAACTATGTTTTGTTTGTGTACATATTCTTGCCCAGTTGCATACACTGTTACTACACACAGGTATCGAAGACAAAAAGTATATATACATACCCCTTTCTCCCTTGAAACTGAGTCCAGGATATCAAGGATTTCAGGATCATAGGTTAGTCCATATTGCTTGGAGTAGTTAATCTCTCTGAATTCCTCAAGAGGAACTAAAGCTGATGATGTCGCAAATCAACCAGCAAAAAACCATTTAATTAAATAAATAAAATTATAACTGATACATAATTGAGAAGAAAAGCATTACATACGTGATCCAGTGTCCTCAAAGAGCTTCTTCCTGGTATGATCGGCTTTGGGTGGCTGGACTACGATGAGGACTAGGAGATCACTGGCGTCGACGAGATTCGCTGCAGCCCACCTGACAGCTGCCTTGCTGGTGGAAGAGTAGTCCATGCCAACACCAACTGCGCGTGCTTTTCCCATCTCTCTCTGCATGTCTGTATGTGCGATGACGGCCCACTTTTATTGAGTGCGTATATGTCCCACAAAGTCCATGTCTTGCTGGGGGAATTTTTCTTTGCTTTTGATTCTTTCAAAGTACAATGCTTCTTGAAGATTCTACGTCTTTCGATGTTTGTATATCATGTACATGTATGAACCTTTATTTTGATATATGCACATATTTATATTGTATCCGAAGCATAAAAAAGATGCAATACTCTATTTTATGCGAGTGTCAATTTATATTCCAAAAAATAGAGAGGAGGTGAAAGGTTTAATCAATTTATAGAATATGATCACTAATTAACTTGAATTAAATATATTGTCGTATATCGTTTTATATTAAACCTAAAATAAAATTTTATTGGATACTTTAAACTTCAGTTGTTACAAATAATGTTGTACTCAATGGCCCCGTTTGATTGATGGGAAAGTAAAGTGAATTTGGAATCTAATTCTTCGAAAATTGAATATATGAAAAGTAAAGATATTTGGGTTGATTCTTATTATAATGTTTGGTATGCAACAGTATTTCAGGAAATGTAATTTAATTTGTATTTGTGTTTTCAATTATATCCTTACAAATTGAATAAAAATTAAAATCGTTAAATAATGTTAATTTATAATACAAATTATATTATTAAATATTAATTTTTTCGTTGATCTGATGCCAACAATACTGTGAACTAGAAGACACATCTGTTCTATGTATGTAAGTCCTCATTATTCCATTTTCTAAAAATCGTTACCGATTCTTAATCGTCATCTTCACGATTTTTATTGGTAAAGAAATGCACCAAACGTGATAATATAAATTTTAGGAAAAAATTTACTTTTTTAAAATAAAAATTCATACTAATAATAACTTTGGTTATTAAAAAATAATAATAAACCTATAACACTAAGAGATGATGAGAGTGAGAAGTGACGTTAACAACCAAAATCTGAGCAAAAGGTTATTCTAAGTTGGCTTATAGCTGAAGAGATATACGAATAAATTGTTCAACTTCAAAAAGGAGAGATTTCGGATTTGAATTATGCCTTCAGGCCTTAATAAGTTATTGAATCTTAACGAGCACATCAAAAGATTAAGAAGAGGAGATTTGACACCTCACTTTAAGTAGGAGTCGAATCTCATACTAAAAAGAGAAAAAGACATGGAAGATTTATAAACCTATAAACAGTAATAGTTAATCAACTCTTAGTTAATTACTTATAGAGTAATTTTATATAAAGCCCATATTGGGATTGTTGTTAATCACTTTGAACTATGAAAGAAATTTAAAATGAGGTAATCTTAGACATTAAAAGGAGGTATTTCCAGTAATGACTTGAGCTTCTGCTACATGTCACTTTCTCATTTTTCTTTAATTCCCTTGTAATTTGGTAGTTTGAGTACTTACTACTTAGTCCTTAATGCTTCCGATGATTCAATATTTTAAGGAAAGGTCCTATGCTTATTCTTATGATCTTCAAAACTTCTAATGTTAACTTTTTCTATAAAAGAGTAAATTAATCAAAGTTTAAATGTTGCATATTCAAAAATATGTCATGTGATTCAGGAACAGTCGGGGTCATTGGTGTGGCGGTTTCTTGCAGAATATTAAAGTAGTGCTTGAGCTGGATTCTTTGGAGGTTATTAATATTCTATCTTCATCTGTTTTGCAAGTTTTTGAGGATCCTTCCTTGTTCAGGGGTTTACGGGATCTTCAAAATCGAGATTGGGACATCCAGATTCAGCATATCTGTAAGGAAGAGAATCGATGTGCTGACATGTTGGCTGATTTAGCTTCGATGTCAGGTCCTAGCATTCATGAGCTCCAAGAAATCCCAGTGCAGTGAATTGCAATATTTCGCCAGGATATACAAGGAATAACGTCTTGTAGGCGTTTGTAATAGTTGTTTGTTTGTTTTATTTCCATAGTATGCACACAAAAAATGTCATGTGTTCTATCAAATAACCCAACAAAAGGGGTAGTAAATACTACTCAACTAATTATGAGGACCTTCTTTTAAAATATTACGTTCTAGGGAATTTTTTCATAAATGAGTCAAATTATAAATTAACATTAAATTGAAAATTTAAAGGATGCTCCTAAACGATTAATGAAGAAAATGGAACTAAAATATGAAAGAAAAGAATATTGAAGTTCTTGTGTTGGCCCCGGGTCTCCATATAGATTTTATGGCGACTATGTGTCACCATTGGGATTTATTTGAAATAATAATAAATATATTTGGGAACATTTCAATAAAATAAAATATAACATTTA
>JAOTJB010000007.1:541711-556946 GCA_027123815.1 Erythroxylum minutifolium | reverse complement strand
TCTTAATTCAAAAGAAGAATAGTCACGGGTGTGACTTTCATCTCTCATGCCCGTAAGAGGAAAGTAAAAAACAGGAGCGTCGTGATCGTACTGTGTCACAATCGCGACGGATGGTGAACAGTAGCAAGAAAACAAGGGGAGTCGCGATCGTACCGTATCACGATCGCGACTTTTGTGAAATTCTGAACCGTGGCAATCACGATTATCGTGAAATTTTTGGGACCGTCGCGATCGCGACAGCTTTCTGGCACTGTCACAATCGCGATTGTAGTGAAATTCTAGGACTGTCGCGATCGTGCTTCGTCACGATCGCGACTTCCCAGTTATACATCCTTATTTCTATACAACATAACTTTCAATCCAGAAGTCCAAAAATTTCAAACTTTATATCATTGCAAAGATGAGAAAAAGATCTACAACTTTCATGAAGATAATTTTGTCTAATTCAGCCTGTATCAATACAGTTTAATCATTAAGTAAAGATTACCATTTCAGTCAAAAATTGTACACCAATACTGCTATCTTATAAAGGCCATAACTCTTGCGTCTAAAGTCCAAAAATTTCAATCTTTATACCATTAGAAAGCTAAAAGAATAATCGACAACTTTGATGAAGACCACTTAGCCTAATTCTACCTATATCATTGAAATTTATTCCTTAAATGTTTAGATCACATTTTATCTTATTCTCTGTTTTCCATTCATCTGTTCACACACATTTCTAATGCAAATTCCAAAGGACCCGAACCAACATTCAATTCCCTACATACATCACTCCTTAGATAAACAATTTACTTCAAATAAGTCCATCGAAAGATCTCCCAACATTCAACACAAAGCCAACTTAACAGAAGAAGACGAATCTGCATATATATCTATACATACATATATTAGAGAAATTTTTGATCTTTCACTGACAACTTTCACTGTCAATTTGCAACAACAAAGTTGATACATATCTTCATACTTCATATCAAAATGCCATATTAGTATCATAATTACAAAATACATACAGAAATTTTTATGCTGATATGCTTCTAAGGTCACAAAAAAAATGATCCTCACTAACTTAGTTACAAAAAATCTGGAATTCTTGGAAATTGTCAAAACTTTGCAAGGCTTAGTTATGATCTGCTAATTCTTCACCTGAGGAGTAGAAAATTTGTGGGGTGAGTCAAGAAGCTCAGTAGCTAATATGTTTATAGCTAGTAATAATGAACCACACACAATTCCAATGCATATATATATATCATTAACTTGGATATTAACAGATCACAACATTCACAATCTAAATTTGACAATTTTTCATAAACATGAAATACTTCATCTCATAAATCAGATTACAAAAATCAATTTATCATCAAACTATGAAACAACAATTCAAAATGCAATGCACAAATATAATGGCTCGAGAGTTTCGTGGAACGAAACGGAGAAACCGAAGTTTACACTGTAAAACAAAACAAGTCCAATTTTTCAGGATCTCGTGGCCACAAGCAGGCTACCGGGAGAAGGCTATAGGTCATCGTGCACATAACTAACAAAACGGATTTCTCTCTTATCCACATAAGCAGATTTCCAATGCTTATACATTTCATAACATATTCATGCTTTCATGCTTCTTAGATTTTCTATTTTTCATTAACACAAAAGCAACAGAATTCTTACAAAACAACATGATATACATTCACAGAACATTTTTCCCACATACACAATGAGTAAAAACAAATATATTTAACATACATACACACAATTATTTCAGCTCATCATCACAAAACTATAAACATATTATCCACCTATTTATTTGATACTCTCAAGATCAAGCTTGCTCTTCTCCATGCTCTTAACGTTGATATTCTTGATTCCCTAAGAACAAGCATATTTTCATTTAATCAACACACACGTATGAAGCTTTCCTTAAACCTAGCTATCTATGAATAAACTTCATCTTAATCTATTCTTGGTTTTATCTAACTAGAAAAACTAAGATCTAGTTAAGGTTTATAAAAATCTAAAGAAAACATCAACCTTTTGTTCTTCTTCTTTCTTGCTTCATCTTCATTCCCTTCACATAAAACCTAATTTTTCTACTTCCTTAATTTATCAAAACAAAAAGAATAGACAAAGAAGAACTCACCTAAACTTTTCCTTCTTCTTTCTCCTTTTTCTTTCTTTCTTTCTTCTTCCCTTTCTTTCTCCTTCTCTCCTTCTAGTCTCTTCCACGACACTCTCCTTCTTTTCTTTCCTTAACACACACGACTCCTCCTCTTTTGTCTTATTAATTTAAGACAACCCTTTTAGTATTACCAATTTACCATTCCTTATTCAATGAAATTCCTAATAACTCCTCCACTTTATTGTAACGTTTTTCTTTTTAATTCATACCACCATATATAAATTCCAAAAATTTCTAATTCATAAATTCTAATTTATTTTCATACTTGATAATTTAATAAAATAAATAAAAATATAAAAATCCTAAAAAAATGGGATCCAACATCTTGATTCATTCTAATACAAACAAAAGAATTCATATAAGTATAAAACCCTATAATTTAGGAGAAAATTTTTAAAAAATAGCTAGTTAATTAGTGAATTATAGCCTAAATTCCAAAGAGTTACAAGTGATATTATGATGTATAAATAAGAAAGATCTAGTAAGAGAAACTCCTACATCTTACTATACTCAACCTATTCTTCCACTTCCCTCAATTCACCCACATTTGGCTAATTCTTTCATCTGGGTAGCTCCTTGACTCACTGTTCGGCTTGAGCTTTTGTTTTCTTCACTTAGTCACCTGCTTCCTATTTATGTTTCTTGCCTTTTACTTCTATCAAATTGTTTTTTGTTTTTTTGGAAAGGCTTTCTTTAGCTCCCCCAACAACCTCGACTTCAATGACATGCTCTTTGCTCCAACCCCTGATCTCCATTCAACCATTTCCTTTCCTCCACTAGCCAATCCCAACTCTAAAACTCTAGATAATATTAAATCAAATCCTTAAGCACAATATTAAGACTCAAAATTAGCGTGCAATAAAGTTGTAGGGGACCTTAACTCTTTTGGTTAGTTCCATTACATCTTAAGTTAGGTTGAAGGTTCCCCAATCTCTCCACTGCCAGAGGTGTTATAAATGGAGGCTAGAAAATGAAAAGCAGCATTGGTTAGTTATTTTATTAACTAGCTTTTCCCCTTGTCTAACAATGGCAAAAAACAACTAGAGAATATTTGGCCTAATAAATACCATAATTAGTAAAGATGAGTTCTTTATTTTTGGATTTTCCATTAAGGATAGGACACAAAAGATCATTGACTTAGGGTTGTGGCATATTTAAGGGAAAACTATACTAATGCAGAAGCAGAGACTAGGAATATCATTAGATACAAAAAAACTAAAAAACATTCTAGTTTGGGATAATTTTCATAAAGTTTTGTTAAAATACTAGTCTTTAAAGGCTGCTAGCTTATAAGGAAGTCCACTTAGTTTTGAAGAGATACAGTTACTTTGAAAATAATGGGTTTGCGTGTGTTTAAATTGAGGTTTAATTAGAAACAAGCATTTGTGATTCTATCACCATAATGAGGTTTAATAAGGAAGTCAAGTTGGTGGAGGACTCTATCCAGATTACTTATCCAAGTATAAACCTATAAGAAAAGGTATGGTGAAAGTATGGAGGGTGAAAAATCAAGATCTTTAAACTACTCACTCTTTTGAAACCCCATAGTAGGTGGAGATATCAAACGCCCAAGTCAACCAATCATAAGCGAGCCATCCAAAAATTCTTTAAAGCCAATTAGTGATCCTATAAAGAAATTCAAAGATACGTAACTAACTAGAGATACTTTTCATATTAAGCATGCACATAAACCTCACTTCAATGACACCATTGAACAAAAGCCAGATAAAATTTCAACTTCTATATTGAAAGAGAATTTAATAGGAAACAAACTAAATTGTAGTGAAACAAGTTATTATATACTGGAGGCCTAAATTAATCCTAAGGAAGTGGAGGTAAGCTTACAATTGCAATATAGAGCCAAGTACTAGTAGGAGTAGAACTGGTAGAAAAATTAGGAAGAAAAGAGCTAATACCACCTCTTCCATATGAGTTTTTTAGTTTGGAATGTCAAAGGCCTAAATAGGCCAAATAAACAAAGAAGCCTCATTTTTTTGGTCTTATTGATACCAAAATAAAAAAATGATCAAATCTAAAGAGGGCATTTGTTTTGAAGAAGGAATGGATCATAATTGACAACCATACTGCTCATTACAACAGGAGAATTATTATATCCTTGGATCCCACTTTCTTTTAATGGCTAAACTGGTTTGTGTCAAATCAATATATATATTACAACATTATCATAAAGCACTCTAAATCTCCTCTAGCTATCGTAGTAATGTATGCTTCTAAGTAGGAGTTCCAAAGAAGAAAATTATGGTATAAGTTGGAAAGAATTTGTTCGAGCTCCTCCTCCTCTTAGATTTTGGTAGGTCATTGCAATTGTATATTGCCACCTTGTGAAGGTCAGGGACACAGGAAGCTAGAGTCAATCAGATATCATAAGTTACCTCAGTTAACCAATAACTTAGAATTAACAAACCTAACATACATAGGCAAAATTTTAACTTATAAAAATAGATAAACAGGAAGCTAATTTCTCCAAAAGAAACTTGATATATTTCTGGTCAATTCTACTTAGCTCAACTTATACCCTTACAATTTTACCTGCTTTATTAACTACCCTACATCATATCATACTCCTACTGAGATAAAGCTAAAATCCATAACTGTTAAGAGAAATGCTCCTTTTATATTCTTTAGTTCCTAGTTAAGTAACCCTAATTTTAGAGATGCAGTCACCAAGGGCCTTTGTTTTGAGTTATCTAGGTTCATAAGCTTACGAATGCCTATAGAAATTGAAATCTATCAAAGTTGAGTTCATTTAAATACAAAAAACAATATTGATCTAATGCTTATAGATAAGAAAGTGACATTTGATTCTCTTAATAGATGCCAGGATGCACTTGCCACGAACCCATATGGCCCCTTAATCAACAATCATAAATTAATGGATCTAAGAAGATATGTTAATGCTTTAAAGGATTAAAACTTCCAGTTGAAGCAAAAATTTAGAATTTTATGGTTAAGGGATGAGGATAGAAACTCAAGATTCTTTTATAACATTATTCAAGCTAAAAAGAAAAAGAAAGAGGAAAAATTGTATCTCTACTTAATTTTAAGGGTAAGGAACTATATGAACAAGAAATAATAAATAAAAGAGCCTTTGAACATGTTAGGAAGAAACTAGGGAAAAGCAATAAAGTTAAACCTTTTCCTGAGTTAGTCAGGAACTCCATTGTTGGCTTTATTCATATTCACCTTTTTACTGAACTATCCAGTAAAGTTATTCAAGATGGATTCAAATGCACCATATTTTCCTTTAAGCCAAACAAAGCCCTTTTCCTAGATGGGTTTAATACATGGTTCTTACAAAGTACTTAGGAGTTAATAGGTGCTATGATCTTAAACTCAGTCTTGAAATTCTTTATAACTAGAAGGATGATTACTAAATTAAACAAAACCTATATAAGTTTGGTATCTAAAGTTCTTAACCCTTTATAACTAAATTATTATAGACCAAATGCGTATTGTAATGTGATCCATAATATAAATTTTAAGATCTTGGAAAATAAGTTAAGGAAGACCCTATCAAACATCGTTAACCCTAATCAAAGAGCCCATGTTTATAAGAGATACATTAAAGATAATGTAGTGCTTCCACAAGAGCTTTTCAAGGGCTATAACTATGGAAAATCCATTAAGAGCTATACTCTGAAGTTTGACTCTAAAATGACATTTTATTCAATCACACGAATCTATTAACACAAATAGTTCATGGGAAAACATCAAGTTATTTGGGACCTAGAGGAAGGCGAACTGCTAATTTTTGTCTACAAATATCCAAATTTTTATGCTCTATAGACAGTCCTAACTGGATGGGAACAATAACCAATTGTAGCTCTAATGGTTTGTAGAGGAACCCTCCCTTCTCTAATCCATTCAACGCGTGAAATTGTTAGAATTTCATCATTAGCTCATTGAAAACCTTTAGTTTCCCAATCAAATTCATCAAATCCAACATTATATCACTGTAATGTCTTATTTTATGTTTGTGAATAGAGAGCCTTTATACATATTGGCGATCTTATCTAACTTTCAAATGATGTATCACCTTTATATGGACGTAAGTTGTAGCTTGTCATATCTATCTTGAGCAATCTCTATATATATATTAGTGCTCTGATCTAACTTTACCAAAAGGAGTTCTTAAATCTACAGGCAAATTGATATGGGCCTTCTTATGGAGTGGAAAAAGTAACAAGATTAAAATCCCTAATGTCAAATGCACCCTTATTAGCTTACCCAAACAATATAGAGGTTTAGGGATCACATCAAACTGAATGATGAACACAATATTTCTTACAAAGAGATTATAGAAGTTATGTGTAGATAAGGAAAACACGTAGGTGAAATAGATCCACATATATTTCCTATGAAAAGAATGCTTATGTCATTGACTTTAATCCTAAAACCTCTTTGCCTTCAAGGCAAATAATGAAGAAAAGGGTTATGATGTAGCCTTGCCTGAGGCAAAATGTTGGTAATAGTGAGTGCATAGACTTCTAGTTTAATAATTGGCATTATCTAAGCCCTTTATATAAGCTAAAGGACTTCCAATCCACTAAAGCCATTATTCTAAGTGAAACTAACGTGCAGAAGCTAATCATAAATAGTAGATGGGGTTGGCCATTCCATAATAGAAAGAATACAATGGAGTGTGGATAAGTCCTTAAAGGTCACTATTGCCTCATGTAAGAAGATTATAACAAGACCCCTTATAATAAATGATAATTTTGGGCTAATATTTTGTGGCCTCTAAAAGGCTAAAGCCTCCAGCTGGAGTTTTTTTTATATAGTTTTACATTAATATATTACTTCACTTTATAAAAATATCATGATATAGAAGGTAACATATATTCAACCAATATCTTTAAGATCCCCCTTCAATTTAAAGCATGAAGATCCTTAATGCCTAAATTATGAAGAAGAAAATAAAAGCAATCACATCTTGAAGTTTCAGTTAATATATCTACTAATTGGAATTGATTTGAAACATATTGTGTAGCAACAATGCCGATTAGTAGCAATATGTAAAGTTGATTGATTGTTACAATGCAAAAGTGTAGGTGGATATAGACAAAGAAAGATTAGTAAGAAGAGCATGACCACATGAACTCACTAGATTAGTAAGAAGAGCATGACCACATGAACTCACTAGTTGTAGCAACCATAAAAGCAAAGTTTTGTTTCTTAAAAAGAAAATTAAATTGTGGGTTGTTCCTTTGATATCTAAGTGATACAAGTAGCATAAAAAATGTAATAACTTATGATATATCATTGAGACATAGAAGAATTTGCCTTGTCGACACACAATAAGCTCTGATCTAAAAATCATTATTTACAGTAGAAAAACACCTTGACAAGGAGAACTCTTCAAATAACAAAGAATATAATAGACAACATCAAGATGTAGATGATAAGACTTTTTGTATGAATTAACAGAGAAGTTGTATTGCATAAGTGATATCAAGACGATAAATGGTGACATATAAATAAGACGCGTAATTAAGTGACAATATTGGTTTCATTATTTTAATGATTCACCAAAATTTAAAGATATTCAATTTTGTTGGAGAATGGAAAAAGCAATTGGTTTGCTACTAGACATTCCAATTTCTTTCAAGAGGTCAAGAGTATATTTAGCTTAGCAAAGAGATATTCCTTAAGGAGAACGAGCAAGTTCTAAATTAAGAAAATACATAAAAGTACCAAGATCCTTTGTAGAGAAACCTGTGTAGTTCTTAACTATTTTAATCTACAAAATATCATTTCTAACAAAATATATATATTCTACATAGACAAGAAAAGTAAAAAAAGAGTTACGTTCACTTAAAGTAAAAAGTGAATGCTCATTGTAAGATTGAAAAAAGCCAAATTTTGTCACTAATAAAGAGAACTTTTTGAACTATTATCTAGGAGCCTACTTTATACAGAGATTTATGAATACACGAGTGTCACAAGGTGAGAGTAGCCTGGGGGAGGTGACATGCAGATTTCTTTATGCAATTCACCACGAAAGAATACATTGTTTACATCTAATTGATTTAACTATCAATTCTTAGTAGTAGTATAACCAATAGACATCTAATAGTAGTTAATTTTGCAATAAGTGCAAAGCTTTCAGTATAATCCAAACTTTCAATCTATGTATATCCTTGGGTTACCAAACGACCTTTGTGGGGCTTAATAAAATCATCTTACACAGAAAATACCTATTTTAGAAGAAAATAAGAAAAAGAACATTATATTCGTGATCTAATGTCCACAAAAAACAACTTCCTAGTATGATCAAGATTAGGCAATCACTAGCGTCAATCTGCCTGAAGTTCCTTTTAATCCATGAAGATAGCTAAAGACGTCTGGAGTTCAGATTTAGTAGTATTATGCAAACGAATGTCTATAAAACGGGGCTAGACTTGCAACATAAACCTGCTCCACAAATACTACCCATCATCCTAAGTGGTTGAGAAAATGGAAGTGCAAACTTTAATGCTTTTAAAAGTTGTTAACTATCCTTCTTTAACACCAAAAAGGGATACAAATAGTACGTATGGATTTCCAATCCATTCATCACCTCCAATCCTCATCTAATATCATATATTTTATCAAAGTTCATAAAACTAAATCCTTTTGATATCCTATTTCCGTCCATCTTTCGAAATTGCTAAGCTAGCAAGTTTCTCGAAAACGCAAAATTTAAGCTACAAAAAATCTTCAATGACATTTGGATCCAAGTTATGAGTTTTCGTGTACTTTGCATTAGGACTATACATATTGCGGTCAGTCTTCTTGACAAAATTTTCAGCAAATAGGCACCAAAAGATCGTGCCAAATAAATACAAGGAATCTGGACATAACGATGCTAAGAAATCAACTTAGCTGCTAATTAAATACAAAAAGTCTTAAAAGACGTGCCAAATATTCAAATAGAGAATAATTACAGAAAGAACAAACCAATTTGGAATGGTACTCAAATTTTGAACAAGACAAATGTAGACTTACATGTGTTTTGTCACCGACAGTGCTGTCGTTAATAAAAATAAAATATTAATGAATTTAATATAAAATACTTAAAGGAGCAAATTTTAATATTTTAATACTATATAGGTCTTAATGAGATGCTAAATATAAGTTATTTTCTAAATCGTATGTCATTATTTTAACGTAAGATATATATGAATATTTTTTTAAGAAAGTTCAAAATAATATATGATTAAGTGTTTAGAACATTTTCAATTTTTGTTTCTAGAAAAATACAATAAAAGCGTTAAACTAGGAAAGCATATGTCGTTACTTTAGGAATTCTTTTTAAGCTAATTAATCCAACTTTCTTCAGTTATAACATTGAATTTCGAGGTGATTAACACCAATTGTTCTATGGTCCATGAGTCATTAAAATATAAATTGAAAAGGCACGGAGAATTGAGCCTGCAGTGGGATAATTATGCAATGGGATAAATCTATACGCACTAGCGCTTAAAGGAGATCAGAATGATTCTACTTCCAGGGGCATCAGTGAACAAGGAAAATGATAAGTGATTGCAATAAAATACAAACATCATTGAGAAAAATAAAAATGATGAAGGGAAAGCCATCATTAGGATCACTGAGAAATCTTCTTTAATAATTGTGGCCGAGAAGCCTTTAAATCCAAAATTAGACCATCAAAACAATCGCCCAAAGTGGCTCAAAAACCAAAGGGAAATTGAAAAAAAATTACACAGATTGATAAAGTTAGATCGTTACAAGGAAAGTGTTGGCATCGACAAACCAAATAAGGAAGACAAATTTAAGAAAAATTGTGAAGGAGGAGAAAATCAAACACTAAATGAGGCAATTTTATCCCTCCGTTTGATCGTATGTAGACGTCGGGTTATATGCAACATCTGCGGCAGAAGTGTCAATATCATTCAAACCCAATTCCTCATTCTGCTCCCAAGACCTCTCATATTCTTCAACTGAAATTATAGCACAAAATACCATACAAATCATTTTAATTACCAAATAAGCTCCAGATAACTTTCTTTGACTAACACCCAGCTCGTTACCTTGACTTTTAACAAATTCAATATCCCAGTCTGGCTATCAAAACATTTTCCATACCTAACAAAAGTAGAGAGAGCCAATGAAAACAAACTCACATGTCAACTGGTGATCGTCATCAATGTCATCAGTTGTTGGGGCGACAAAGGAATTTGCCAAGGCATCATCGACGATTAATGTCCAAGGCTCCTCAATCCTCAGAAGCTGCAACATGTTTAAGGAATATAATACAATGAAATAAATGAAAAAGGACGAAAAGCACAATCACTAAAATTCTTGTTAGGTTCAGATAAAACAAAGTCATATAGAAACAGACATGATAAGAGCTCTTCTTTCAATTGTCTCAATAATCGCTTAAACGTAACAAAATATGTTCACTGAATTTTAGCATGTTATGCTGGGACAAAAGATGAAAATTAAACCCACCCACTTTTAAACAATTAAGAAGTTCAAAAATTATAAAGGTTTAAGAGCAGTTTAGTTTGAGTTGAAGTCATAATTCCGAAGGTGATTAATTTCACTAAAATCAAACACGCCTTCACTAAAAAAATCAAACTGAGAGAGAGAATCAGTTTAAGTTTGGATATTTTCTGCAGCCTGAACTTATAGGCTATCTTTGGAACTAGATTTTCAACTCTTTCACCTTTCAAACCAGATCATGTCTACTATATCTTGCCCCAAGCACCAGGAATGTGAACAATAAAAGTACATAGCACAAAGAACATAGCCTAAGAATTCAGACAACCCAATTTCAAAACATAACAATCTATAAGGCAAGTATTGGTTAAATAAACTTGAGAACCAGCAATTCACTAATGGATTATCAGTTCAGTTGGGATGGGTGGCTCTAGATCTTCCTAAACCAAATGGCACTAATGGTTCAAGCTTTTCTTGAAATAAGAAAATTAACTAAACTGAAATTACGTCAGACTCAGCTACTCCTTAATTATTTTATGGCAGTTCAAGCAGGTTCCTCTCATGCCTTAGGTCTAACAATAAGCACATAGCATTTTCTATTGTTCGTTTTTTCAGAGAATTCTTCCATGTATGGATGTCAATAGTGAAAGCACTTGCTTAAAGTAGTGATAAGAATTTTGATTCATCATACAGGTACATGCAAAGTATGCAGTTACTCGAAAACACTTAATGTAAGAAAATGGTAAAGGAATTACCACGTCCTTTCTACACCGCACCCCCCAACCCCTGGGAAAATCCCCAAAGAGAAGTGAACAATACTTTACGGGCATCTAAAAGAAAAGAAAATAAAATAAGATACCTTGTTTAGCCTTGTTCTAAAGTCTTGCCATTTGCTTCTTTTATGCTCATCTAGGCTATCACCAAAGGTAAATCCATGCACTCTTTCAAGACCTGCACAAGGCAACTTAGAAAAGGAAACTTAAACATCTGAATATGAAGTCTAGTATTGAGTCACGTATCAATTGAATTTTGTGGGAAGACAGTGGGAGGATGAGGGGATGACTATGCAGATATAAATGTCCTATTGAATTTTGTGGAAGAAGAGAGTGAGAGGATTAGGGGATGACTATGCAGACATAAATGTCCTATTGAATTTTGTGGAAGAAGAAAGTGGGAGGATTAGGGGAAGACTGCAGATATAAATTTCCTATTGAATTTTGTGGAAGACGAGTGGGAGGATGAGGGGATGACCATGCAGATACAAATGTACTTGATAATCTAACGTCATTTAAATATATAATAATGACATGTACCTGCAATGTGTTTCGTGACCCAAAAAAACACATAATAGTAGAAAAAATCCAAATATGACAAAAGAAATGAAATAGCAAGCAAAAAATCACAACATTATACACAGTAACAGACAACAAACGCCAGAAACCATATTGTTCATCTTTATTACACGATGCACGAAAGTAAGAAGAGCTAGTAATAGAAACATAGAATGCTTTATTTCTAAATGCATATACATAATGTTTCGAATTTCACCTACTTCACATGTCATATGAGACGCAACACAAATGGTATGTAAATAACAGAGACCTAGTAACCACAGATCATAAAACAGATAAGCAAATAAATGAAATCTGATTAAAGATAAGAAAATATATTGAAAGTTATGATTCTTCTATCATAAAGACTGCAGAAACAAATCAGCATAATAGAGAGATCGTTCAAGCTCAGCACTTAAATTACTAAATTGAGAACAAAAAACCTAACTCTAGTTGAGAAAAAAGAATAGAACAATGTATTCATTAAGCACAAGAGTATTTATGGGTGTGCTACAAAAAGGAGAATTTATGGGTGAAATGGATAAGCACAAGAGTATCTAGATCCTACTGTTAAGACAAGATATGTCAGGAACTCTAAAAGAAATTCTATAGACCAGACAATGGATGCAGAGTCAGGTGTCTCACAAGATTAGGAATGGAAAAAGCACGTCTTTTTGGTATGATAATTAGCACTGTAAAAGTCCTCTATACAAAGTGGAGGAGGTATAAGGCTTAAAATTAGTGGTGAATCCAACTACTAAAGTAAGTTTGCTTATTCGAAATAATCAGTGGATATAGCCCTTCCACAACAATAGAAGTGCCAGTCTCATCATGGAAGAGTTGCCACGATGTCAGAAAGGAGAGTAGGATGAAATTCAGTGGCTAGCAGATAACTCAAAGAAGTTCAATACAAAAGCCTGTAAAACACTATTACAGGCTACACAGGGCATAAGTCAGGAGTAGGCAACCTTAGTATGGGATAGTGATCTTCACCTAGCTCATTCATTCATCTTATGGATGGGAATCCATGGAGGGTTGCTTATAAGGGATAAGATCAGGTTCTCCATTGGTAATTTGAACTATGAATTATGTAATGTAGAACTGGAAAGTTTGGAAGATGTTAGCATTCCTCCTAATGATCAGCATGTTAGCATTATCCCTAGTGCTTAGCCCACAGTTCAGCAGCCTAAGGCCATTCAAACCTATATCTGGGAAAGGGAAGATTGCCACATAAGTAGGTTGTTATGAGTTAGTTACAGGAGATTGTAGAGGAAGGAATATAGCTAGAATCTAGGAGAGAGAGAAGATTATG
Organism: Erythroxylum minutifolium; assembly: GCA_027123815.1. Taxonomy (NCBI): domain Eukaryota; kingdom Viridiplantae; phylum Streptophyta; class Magnoliopsida; order Malpighiales; family Erythroxylaceae; genus Erythroxylum; species Erythroxylum minutifolium. Next base: position 543,661 of record JAOTJB010000007.1, on the reverse strand, counting down.
ATTACTATTGTAAGGAATTGTTTCTGGCCTGGGACTTGTCCAGGAGGAATCCTACTGCTGTATCTCTTTGTTACATACGTAAATAATACAATCTCTATAGTTATCCCCATCAGAACACCTTATGCTTAGATGCAGGTATACCAGACAAGTTTGGGATCGGTTGCAAAATATACTCAACGCGGCCCGACCAACGGATTCTTAAAGTGAAACTATTGCTTGGCTGGGAAAAATTAGAGTGCATAATGCGGCTGATCTAAAAGCTATCAGGTTAAGTTGGACATCTTTGGTATACTACATATAGAAAGAGCACAATTGCAGAGTATTCAAAAAAGAGAGTAGAAGTAGTGAGAAGGTTTTTAAGGCCATCTTCCTACATTGCAGATTGGCCACGTTAGCCAGAGGAATAGCTACAAATTTGAAAAGTAGCATGAAGAGCAGATGGGGATTGGTGCAGCAAGTCCCTCGATCTCAAGAGGTAGATGATTACTAGGAACCTTAATTCACTGTAATCTAGATTCTATGGATTATACTTGTTTTGTTCTCTAGATTGTATATATTTTCTTATAATGAAATCTATTAATTTTTGAAAAAAAAGAAAAAAACATTTCTAATTGCAATTTTAATTCAACAGCAAGTAATATAGAAAGCATGTTTCATCCTCATGGCTTTCCCAAAATTTCTATCTTTCGCAGCATTTCTTCTAATTCTATCCTTATAGTATGTTTTCTATATTACTTGGAAAATTTTCAGATTCTATGTTTTAATACTTGTACGTGATCACTTTGGGGGTTGAATGATGTGCCAATGGTGTTGATAGCTTATCCTTAATATAGGACCGCTTACCCTCTTCTTAAAAGTTTCTCAAAATGATGAGTTCTTTTCAATGAACATCTTTATATTAATCTTCTCTTTTATGTCCTAATTACAGAGCGTGCTTTTGGGTCCATATTCTAAGTAAATCAGTGCATCATATAGGTCATTTGGAAACAGCCTTTTTATTAGTTAAGGATAAGACTGTGTACTACTAGACCTTCCCAGACCAACGGGATTTACATTGGGTGTTGTTATTGTTGTTTTTGTTGTTTTAGCATGTTATAAAAAAGCATGGAATATATATGCACAACAAAAATGAGGAAAAGGGAAGCAGATTGTTGTAAAGAATAAGAGAATGCACATCTATACATAACTCAGTCTGTCAAATTATCAAAGAAAAGTTTTAGAAGTAAATATTCTCAAACACTTATATGCATACTTCTATGTTCACAGTGCCAAAGCTTCTGTGAAAAATAAAAGTTCAATATTCTATGAGCATGACAACTATGAAGAAAAATGTTAATCACAAAAGGAAAAAGTAAAGCATAAATAAGAAAAGTCATACGCACTTTCACTAATTTTTGTAATCAAGCCCTCAACTGTTGTAACCACTCCTCCCAAAGTACCACTTGCAAGCTCCAAATCAAGCTCTGGTACTTTCACACTTGCAGTATCTGACTGTAAATAAACATGACTGTCAGAGAATGTCTTGCATCTCCATATGAAACGCAAGAAATGGTAAATCTAAAAGATGCTTTTCTATTGATGAACAAAGTTCAAATGCAATCAAAGCATGGGTAGATCCAAAGACAATAACAAAAAGCTAAAAGAAAAAAGTCAGGATAGGAAAGCATAATAATAAGAAGACTAATACCTCAAACTTCACAAGAACATTTTTTTATTCGTTTAAATATTTTCCAGGATATTTCCTCCCATGACTCCATCCACTGGGATAAAGACTGTCCATGTCATTTAACAATTCTCTACAGGATCAACACAATGACAAAATATGCACTCAAAAGCCACTGTCAACATTAGATCAAGCACATTATTATTTTGTATCAAACACTTATTCCAAAGAATAGAGAAGTAAATTTAATGTTGTTTGTTTTACTAGCACGCTTACAATTATGAGTA
>JAOTJB010000007.1:528153-540807 GCA_027123815.1 Erythroxylum minutifolium | reverse complement strand
CAAAATTTTCCTGGTTTCCACTCATCCCCTTAATTAAATGGAATATAACCTTGTTAATTATCCAAATGTTCGTAAGTTTATTTCTTCACAACTAAAATGCAATAACTTATGAACTGTTTCCAAAAGATGAGAATTGGGATAAATAAGCAACCTCATGTCTAATCTAATGTTGAGAAATTCTCCAAGCTAATAATTTGTTCACCAATGAATCATATATTTGGTTCCACCCTAAGTTAAGAATAATACTTATGCATCTACGTCATAATTCTGGCCTCTAAATTCAATTGAAGTAAAATTTCAATAAAGACGGAAAAAGAGCAACTTTTTTTTGGCATAATTGGTCTTCAGCTGTACATACTCTCATGCACATATCCCAACTATCTTTATAAAATAGAATAGACCAAATGGTCCAATCACAAAAGGTATCCGTATAGGTGATCTGCAATACTTAAAGTCTAAATAATAGCAGCACACTCATTTTCCAAACTATTGCTGATTAACTCCTCAGTAAGAGCTCCTCATTCATTGTCGTATTCTTATTACCCATTTATAATCTTGAAGATGCTAAACAATATCAGTACATATTTTTCTCAATTCAAGATCTGTCCTTCAGGAACTCCTCACTATTGTTCCTCAATCACTTATAACAGAATTGTAATCATAAGTGAAAAAGTCCAGTTAAATCAGGGGAAGATCGCAGACTCAATCCCTAACTGATTGCCTAGAAAACAAAAAATCTCCCAACTGGTCTGTGCCGCAAAAGGATCCCAACTCATATGATAGAAGTACACAAGTCAAACCCTTTGGACATCTTTGATTTGCAAAATCAAACTATTTGCAAAACAATAGATTCCTTGTTATGAAAATAAACACAAATACAGAACCAAACCTTTATCAAATCACGAGTTAGGTCTTTAATGTTCTTCACGGAAAGTTGGATTCTCTTTCCTTTTTCAGGAATTCGTCCACCAGGTTTCAACTGCGTGAAAAATAAGAGTTAAATGATTAAATAAGAGCACAGTGAATAGTAAAAGCATTTATTACATACCTCAGAACTGCGGTAACCACAGGCATCACACGTTGATGCCATAACAATTACTTCTTGGAAATAAGGAATCTCTACAAGCTGTCAAGGCTTCAAATGTCTGATGAAACAAAAGATCAATGAAATACTCTTACAATAAGAAAAGAATCAGCAAAACTTATATTCCAGAGCAATTAGCATCAAAAAGTATCAGTAAGGGTTATAGACACAAACATGTCAGAGAAAATTTCAAGTGTATAATTGCCAGTTCTTTTCACAAGAAGAACTATTGTCTGAGTCAAAAAGGGGAATAGAAAGTAGAGAGGAAAAGAGAAATGGTAGAAAGTAGTAGAGAGGAGCACAGAAGCGCGAGAATTCTAGTTCTTCCATCACTGCAACCACAATCCTACCATTAACTCAACAACAACGTTTCAACTTCCATGAACTAAAGTTCACCACATCCTCCCTAGCATTAGCATTCTATATTTTCTTGAACCTTCTACAATAAAATCAATTGTTTCATAGATGCCCGGAAAAGGAAGAAGACATCAACCAAAGTTGTCCCTACTGTGATTTGATGTCTTGACATGGTTCTTCGATGAATAAAACATGTGCAACCCTTAGTAAAGTCAAATAGTCTACTAACAGTACTACATCGTAAATAGTATTTTTAGAGAACATCAACTTACCATAAGTCATGACTCAAAATTTTATGCGGACAAAGAAAATGCTGATTAAGGTAATTAGTAACTCTTCCAGATTTTACTATTTTTAGTCTTTTGTATCCAAGATTTAACTACATGTTCTATATGAGAAACATAATCAGCAAGTCAAAAGCATGCACCTAGATAAGTGGATAAATCATTTTTAAACTAAAAGTCCACTGCAACTACAATGCAGTCACAGTTCTTAAGAATAAAGATGACCCATCAGGGATGCATACAATTATTGAAAATGACAAAGATCTCAAAACATAATGAGGTTGAAACATCTGTCCATCCATAGTGTCCACAATCTCTCCTCATACTACTGGACATTCTCAACAAAATTTCAGATAGTTAATCTCCGCCTTTTCCAATTCAAACATTATAATGGATGCTCTTCACATGCTCCACATATCAGATTGACTCCACATTGAGTAAATTTCGACACAATTAAGTATAATTACCCCATATATGATTGCTCATCCCATCTCCCAAACAATTCCACACTGGTCAGAGTATGATCTCAAGAAAGGGAAAAGTATTCGTTTTCTTTCTTTCAATTGTCATAGTCAATGTCACTAATTAGGGAAGAAGTCTTAATATAGTAGCATACTGGAATATAAGTATGAAATGGAGGCATATGGAACTCATTTCATTAGACAATACTTAAGACTCCATGAGAACAGGATTTGTAGCTTCACTTTCCCTCATAGCAAATCAAGGAATAAAGCATTTAAATTTGATTCAACAATGTGACTGTGAGAGAAGTTTATCATGTGATAGAATGCCTTAAAATAGGTAAAGGATACTTGTGACAAACATCCGAGTCTCACACCTAGCTGCACATGCTCCACAAGTTGATGGGAAAGTCATCACCTACCATAATAAACAACATTATAGGTAGAGATTAATGACAAGACAATTAATCCCACACTAAGATCACGTAAGGCAAAGAAATTGACCTCTTCTGGGGCAGAGTACCGAAACAAAGATTCAGCAATTTCAGCACTATTAGTTTGTGCAATGGCCCGTTGTCCAGCTGCAGCTCCAACAGATCCATGTGGCTCTTTCCTTACTTGATCAGAAGAACTGCTCGTCACCTCTGATGATGGTCCAACACCAGCTTCTCCCAAGTGAGATGGATCAACTAGATACCCAAGTGATGCTTGCTGTTCTGGCGTTCGCTCGTAGAATTTAACGCTCAATGATGGATCAGGAGAGGGAGCAAATCTAGCATAAATTATCATAAACTTAATTGTGCATGCGCAACAATAACGTAACAGCATTGCTACAGATCCATGAAAGAGAAACCATAATGATCATACAACCTATAGTCAATATCTTTATATTGCAAAGTTTCAGGCACAAGTGCAAAGACACACACAAACACAGGGGGGAATAAGCAATAATCTAGTCCGTGCATTTCCGAAACAAACAATAAAGACTTTGCCAAATCAATGGACAAAATGATATCATCTTTATACAATTCTCTTACAGATTCTCCACAAAGCTATTTCCAGCAGGATCATCCAGGATGAAAGTAAAAGAGCAATCTCCTGATGCACAGCTCCTCAATTTCAACAAAAAGTTGTCTATTGCTTCAGCAGTCTGAGGATCCACTCTCTGCGTGTTTGGAAAATGCATTAACAAAATCAGCAAATCAAATGAAAGGCTCCAACAGCTAACCAGTAGCAACCACCTTGCGTTCTTCCTGAAGTGCCTGCAACTCATCAGCAGCTCGGACCAGAATCCCTTCCACCTGAAGAGTGTAGAAATATGAAATGTTTCAAGAGATCAAGAAATGGAAACCACTAGAAAGATATACAATCCGAGTAAACAACTATGAAAAAAAATTGATTCTATGTGGCAAACAATTGAAAAGTACTATTAAAATTTATTAGAAATTTGGGCACATTTTGAGAGGCATGGGAATAGGAACTTTTCGGTTTAGATATAAAAGGAAAGGAAATATTCTGTAATTAGTAAGTAGATACAGCTGCAAATTAGTTTATTTAGTTTCCTAGTTTATAGTTTCCTAGTTAGTAGTTTCCTTCTTTAGGTGATTCCTACATTGTATTTATACTACAGCTCTGTAACCTTTTGATTATAAGTAGAAAATAATTTTATTCCTCAAAACTACATGGTATCAAAGAACTAGGTTTTTTTCTCTTTCCCAGGGGCTACAGAGTCCTTGTTCTACATTCTGCAATCAATTTCTTCACTTTGAAGTTTCAATTTTTTGGTTCTCTTCATCCTTTAAGTCAGATTTTTTCCTACCTACAATCTGATTTTTTCCACTTTTTCGGATTTATTTTTTCCCTTTAAATCCTTCCTCCATTTTTTTCCTGCCACATCATGTCAATCCAGTACATCCTGTCCACCAATCGACCAGCCAGTTGTCACCTCTACTCCGGCTAGTTTAAATGTTATTGCGCTGCCATCCTTGCAGGTTACAACGGTGAGGCTTAATAGCTCAGTCTGTCACACTAGCCCTAGATGGCAGAGGAAAACTTGGATTTTTGACCAAAGAGGAGCCAAAACCAACAGCAACCGACCCCATGTTCTGGCGTTGGAGTTCTGAGAATTCTCTTAGTACGGTATGGTTGGTAAATTCCATGGAAGAACTGATTCGTCATCCATTCATGTACATGGATGCAAAAGAAATTTGGGATGATGTTAGAGAGACATTCTCTAATCTTGGGAATTTCTCTCAAATTTTTGAATTGAAAAAGAAACTGTGGCTCTCTACACAATGCGATAGATATGTCACAACTTATTTCAATGAAATGCTCTCTCTTTGGCAAGAATTGGATTTGTGTTATGATGATGCATGGGAGAACCCCAACGATCTTGCAAGGGCCAAAAAAAAGAGAGGAAGATGATCGTGTCTTCATGTTTCTCGCTGGAGTCAATCACAGCTTTGATGAAATCAAGGGCCGACTTCTTGGCCGTCAGCCTTTACCTTCAATACAGGCTGTGTTTTCTGAACTACGCCAAGAGGAAGCCCGAAAATGTGTGATGAACAAACCTATCCACCTAACGCAAAATGGAGACAACATGGCGCTGGTTTCCAAGGGGGTTGATGGTGGAAGTGACAAGAAAAAAATGTTTTCTTGTGATTTTTGTGGCAAGCTGTGGCATACAAAGGACAAGTGTTGGAAGCTCCATGGAAAGCTACTTCAAAACAAAAAGGGGGACGAGAAAGCTATTGCAGCTGTGGCTGAAACTTCTCAGGAGCAAACTACTTCTTCAGACTCGGTGCTTTTCACCAAGCATCAACTCCAACACATGTATAGACTTTTTAACTCTCCAAAATTTTCTCTTAACTCCTCTTCCTCTTGTGCTTCAGCCCAGCAAGGTATTTCTTCTTCCTTTGTGTGTTCAAATTAATCTTTTAATCCTTAGGTCATAGGTTCTGGGGCTACTGATCACATGACATATTGCTCTCAATGTTTTTCTTCTTATAACCCCGTTGCCAGAAATAAAAAATCAAAAATGCAGATGGCACATTTGCTACCATTGCTGTCAGTGGAATTGTCAAAATTTTAGCCAAAATTATCCTTAACAATGTCCTTCATATTCCTAAATTGTCATGCAATTTGCTGTCCATTAGTAAGCTCTCCCATGACCTTAACTGTCAAGCTAATTTCTCCTCTTCTATGTGTTTTTTCTAGGACTTGGCTTTGGGGATGATGATTGGCAGTGCTAAGGAATGTGGAGGTTTGTATCACTTTGAAGATGGATTGAGTTCAAGTATTGCTGTCCAAAAATCTTATCATAAGTTAGAGTCTATATCTAGTGATCAAGATGTTTGTTATGGCATTTTCGTTTGGGACATCCCAGTTTTTTCTCTTTGAAACATTTGTTTCCTAAGTTATTTATTAATAAAGATCCATCTTCATTTCAATGTGAAGTATGTGCTTTAGCAAAACATCACAAATCTTCTTATCTCTCTCGGCCTTACATTTCATCTAAGCCATTTCAACTCATCCATAGTTATATTTGGGGTCCATCAAGGATTCCCACTTTTTTTGACAAAAAATGGCTTGTTTCTTTCATTGATAATCACACACAACTCACTTGGATTTTTTTGATGAAAGAAAAACATGAAGTTGCTAATATTTTCAAAAATTTTCACTCCATGGTTCAAAATCAATTTAATACAAATATATGAATTTTCGGAGTGATAATGGCAGGGAATATTTTTGCAAAGTTTTGTTTTTTTTTTCTAAAAAAGGGATTATACAGCAAAGTTCTTGTATTGACACACCACAACAAAGCGGTGTAGCGGAAAGGAAAAATAGACATTTACCTGACGTCACAAGAGCATTGTTGTTTTCAAATAATGTGCCTAAAACTTTTTGGGGTGACGCTCTTTTAACTATTGTTTTCTTAATTAATCTTATGGCCTATAAAATCCTATATTTTGAAACTCTTATGCAAAAGTTTTGTGAACATAACCCAGATCCTAGACTTTTTTTGGATTTATCCTTCAAGATATTCAGTTACACTGTTTTTGTCTCCAATTAAGATAAAAATAAGACAAAACTTGATCCTAAAGCAATAAAGTGCCTATTTTTAGGGTATTCAACCTCTCAAAGAGGCTACAAACGTTTTTATCCAAATTTTAAAAAATATTTTGTAACCATAAATACCAATTTTTTTGAAAAAACATCTTTTTTTTCTTTTCCTCTTCAGGGAGAGTATTCGGTCAGGGGGAGTCAGCAAGATTCGGTGGTAAGTATGGTTGATTTGGATTTTTTAAGTGTGAATTTTCAATCTATGGGAAATCATTTTCAGAAACTCAACCACAATTTGGAAGAGGAAAACAATTTGGAAATCAAGGCAATGATTCAAATTTAAACACATATAATTTGGATAATGAATCTGCCATAACTAGAAACCTTGATGCCACACAATAGACTCCAAAATATGACAAGAAATTTGGTCAAATGTACTTTAGGCAGCACTTATCAAAAGCAATATAGCTAGCCATGCCTATGCATAGCCCAGAAAAAGCCTCACGGTTAGGTATAATTTCTCTTGATCTCATTCCATAAAATCTTAAGTTTAATCTTGATCTTCCTAAGTCTGATATGTATTTACCCGTGGCTCTTAAAAAAGGAGTTAGGAAATGCACTATCAAATATCCTATGTCTAACTCTGTCTCTCTTCAAAACTTGTCTCCTTCTTTTTCTTGTTATATCTCACATCTTAATCATGTGTAAATTCCAATGTCTATGCAAGAATCTTTACAGGTTCCTGAATGGAAGGCAACAGTTTTGGAGAAAATGAATGCTTTTAAGAAGAATCAGACATGGGTAAAAGTAGCTCTTCCGGCTGGAAAGAAGTTGGTATGATGCAAATGGGTGTTCACAGTCAAGTATAAGTTTGATGGAATGCTCAAGAGATACAAAGCAAGATTGGTAGAAAAAGGTTTCACTCAGACTTATGGCATGGATTATACTGAAACATTTGCTCCACTGGCGAAACTCAATACAATGAGAGTTCTATTATCTGTTGCAGTGAACCTAGATTGACCTTTACACCAATTAGATATAAAGAATGCTTTCCTGAATGGAAAACTTGAAGAAGAAGTGTTTATGGAACCTACTTCTAGCTTTGAGGCTGAGTTTGGATCCCAAGTGTTCCTATTAAAAAAGGCACTATATGGTTTGAAGTAATCACCTCGAGCTTGGTTTGAAAGATTTACAAGTTTAGTGAAATAACAAGGATAGTCTCAAGGTTAACCTGATCACACCTTATTCCTTAAAAGGAAGGAAAGTGGGATGATGACTATTTTGCTAGTGTATATGGATGACGTCATCGTCATAGGTGATGATCATGAAGAAATCGACAACTTGAAGGTTAGTCTAGCAAGAACATTTGAGATTAAAGACTTGGGACCAGTGAAGTATTTCTTAGGAATGGAAGTTGCAAGATTCAAGAAGGGGATCATGGTAAGCCAACAGAAATATGTACTAGATTTTCTTTCTAATACAGGTATGACAGGTTATAAGCTAGCTGACGCACCTATAGACCCCAATGAAAAACTTAGTGACGTTGGAGGTGACCCAGTTGATGTTGGCAGATATCAAAGATTAGTTGGGAAGTTAATCTATTTGTCTCATACGAGACCAAATATTACTTTTGTTGTCAATTTGATTAGCCAATTTATGCACTCTCCTAAGAAGGTTCATTTGGAAGTAGCTTACCACATTCTGAGATACCTTAAGGGATCTCTAGGAAGGGGAATATTTTTTGAGAAGAAGGCCCAAAGAACCGTTGAAGTGTTTACCGATGCAGATTGGACAAGTTCGGTCACTGATATAAGATCTACTAGTAGACACTGCTAATGTGTATGGGGAAATCTAATGACTTGACCGAGTAAAAAACAAAATGTAGTGGCTCACAATAGTGTTAAACCAGAGTTCCGTGCTATGGCCAATGGAATTTTTTAGGCAATTTGGCTCAAACGGGTACTAAAGGAGGTACAACTACCATTGGATGGTCCTATGAAACTATACTGGGATAATAAGGCTACCATTAGCATTGCTAACAATCCCGTGTAGCATGATAGGACTAAACATGTGGAAATTGACCGTCACTTCATTAAAGAAAAACTAGAAAATGGAGTGATTTGCATGCTGTATGTTCTAACCACACAGTAAGTAGCTGATATCCTTATAAAAGGATTATTCAAGCTAAGCTTTGATGGAATCATTAGCAAGTTGGGACTTATAAATATATATGCCATAACTTGAGGGGGAGTGTCAGTTTAGATATAAAAGGAAAGGAAATATTCTGTAATTAGTAAATAGATATAGTTGTAACTTAGTTTATTTAGTTTCTTAGTTAGTAGTTTCCTTCTTTAGTTGATTCGTACATTGTATTTATACTAAAATTGTGTAACCTTTTAATAAGAAGCAAAAACTAATTTTATTCCTCAAAACTACACTTAGAAACTCTATGTTTTGGAAGACTTTTAGAGATTTTACATATCTTTCCTCTCCAGAGGTTAGGATTAGCCGTTAGGAGGTTTCAAAACCCTCAAGAGGCTAATTTCTCAATTATTTTCATCAAAGAATCAATATCCATACATCTTCTTATTAGAACAAGTTATCATCAAAATCAAGATTTTCATCTAAATTCAATTTTGACCATGATTTCCTTTTTTCTGTCTATTTCTTTTATTGTCTAACTATGATTCATGGCTAAACACTTTTCTATGCTTAGATACGAAAACCCTATTTTTTTACTTTTGTATGGATTGATTCAATTTAATTGATGGAATAAAATATATTTATGTAAATGGTCTTTGATTAATCTTAATATATAATTTAGTTATGGTGGCGATTAAATTTCACTTAAATTCACTTGTTGATGCCTCGAAAGAACCTACCTATGAGTAGACAATAACTTATATAATAGTGGTTAAATGAGGGACTCAAAATAGATCTATGTAATCTTCCTAGTATTAGGGTGCAATCTTTAATGGGATTTCACAAATCTTAATGCATTCAAAGGGATGACTTGGTAGAGATATAGGTGAACCATTAAAAAAGTAGATTGTAGCTCAACAGAATGTAGTTTCAGCATTTAAGAGATTTTGTTAGTCTAAATTAATATTATCCATTCTAGGTTTAATTGAATCATTAAATCAAAAGTAATACTACATGAAGTACCTATCTAAATATCGATATTTAATTGAATTCTCTTTTAAAATTTGTTTGTTATTAATTCTCTTGTCTACCAATTTAATTTTTATTTTATTTTATATTTCATTAATCAAGACTCATCAATAATACTCCTCAATTGGTTTTTGGCTTAATTATAAAAAAATCTCAATATTTACTCAATTTACAATATTAGCCCAAACATTAAAAAGTGACTTTAAATTTCTCTAACTTTTAATTTTTATCAAAAATAGCCTGACATTAAGTTCTTCGTTAATGTGGATGACATTTTGAGCCACGTTAGATTAGTATTTTTGTCATATGGCCGCCATATATTGTATTTGTGTCAAATATGAATTTTAATAAATTACAAATAATTACAAATATCAAACACCCTAATATAAAGGAATGTATAATTATTTTAAGGCTTTTGATATTTGCAATTTATTAAATAATAAAATTATACGTGGCATAAATATAATATATGGCAGTCACATAACAAAAATAATAATCTGTTGTGAAGAGCCATATCAATCATATTAACGAAGAACCCAATGTCAGACTATTTTCGATAAAAATTGAAAGTTAGAATATTTTAGCACCATTTTTTAAGTTTGGGCTAGTATTGTAAAATTGAGTCAAGATTGAGATTTTTTTTACAATAAACCCTAATTTTTTAAAGCTAGTTAGTAATTCTAGGTTTTCTAATCTACATCATATCCTCGAGGGATTCAATACCTACTTACTATTGTAAAAGAATAGTAATAGGGAAAATTAAGAGTAAAGAACACACCCATAAATAAACTTGTCCAAATTGTAAGCTAAATTGGTCCTTAGGGTCTGACTTTGATTTCCTTAATTTTTCTATTAAGTTAGTTTTTCCTATTAAGCGTACTTTTGTTGACCCTTCATTAGGTTTATGTTCTTTTTGGGTGAGTTAGGTAGGAGCAGAATCAGTAACAATCATCAACAAAAAGTGGCAGTAATAATTGCACCAACAAAGTGAGCTAATTTAATTTGACGCCCAATTACATATCTAAAGAAAAAGGTTTATTTTGTGTTTAAGGCCTATTTTATGTGTTCATTATTTGGTATTTGTAACTATAATTGAATTTATTTTTTCTTTAATTATAGAAAATGTGCCTAAAGTAGGAAAAAACCCACCTAAGTTTCAATTTGAATAAGTCCCATCCTAAGTGGTGACTTTCATAATAAATTCGGCACATCATTCTATGTGAATATGCCTAATGCTTAAGTCCAAATCCTAAAGCCAATCTTGATAAGATGTTTGGATTTTTTTTCTTCCTTGTGTTTGTTTATGTGATTATATTGCCTGAAAAATGGTATGACTAGAGAGATAAATAAGTAAATATCTTAAATAAAATGAGATGACCTTTTTATTTCTCAAAACCTAATTATCATTTTCACAAGCCATTTTCTATTTTAGTAATTAAGATTGAAATTTTAGTTGGGCATGTAGCTCCATTAAGATAATTTTTTTAATTTGATTTTAGAAGTTGTAGTTAGATTCATGGGCTTATTAGGTTTAATTTTCTATCTTTTATCTTAGATTAAGTTCTTACACATTTTAGTTTATTTTTATCTAAGTTTTATAGACATTTAAGGTTTTAAGATTATTTTTACTTAACGAATTGTTTTGCTTTGGCTCTTTTTAAATATTTTTTAAAAAAATTCCAATATTGCTTTTAGTCTAATTGGAATAAATAGATTAAGCTCAGTTAGTTTTTTTAATGGATCAATTCATAAATCCTTTTTTATAAAGTTTCCAAATCACATTCATGATCATTTATCCTTTCAATAAAATTTTATCATGTTATTTCTCTTCTATTGGATTAAGAACTTCACTTTAATTCTTTCTCCATCACTTTTTTTTTTCAAAATTACATTATATTACAAATCAAAAACTTCACCTTTAAAATCAAAGCCTAAGTTTGTTTGCATTTAAAGCTCTAGGACATAGTCTAGGCACTGTTATGCAATTTATTTTAGGTCATAGGTAACATCACAAACTTCTAACTGTTCCTTCTCATGTTTTAATTTTCGTGTCAATTCATAGATATTACTCTAGATATTTTATTGTAAGTTATAAAACCATAAATTCCTATATATTCAACATGTTTTATTTCCTTCATTTCATCTTGTTCTTTTATTTTCCTCTCACCCAAGTTATTTTTTATTTCTTTTAACAATTCCAAAATTTTAAAAACTTGTTTTATACTTGGATAACCATTTAAATTGGGTAAAATGTGGTGCCTAACACATTTCCTATTTTATAATTAGACCATAAACTCATTTTTTTTTGGGTTATGACCTCTTTATTTGTAAGTCCTCATAATTAATCGTATCAAGTTATAACTTTGGAGTATTTAAGGATTTTGATCCCATGAGGGTTATAACTACTAAACTTATTAATCCTAGTAAAATAATTAAACTAAATAAAAGAATAATTTATGAAAAGAAATTATATTGCTAAACTACGAAAAGAAAGATAATTAAATTGCAAAAGAAATCAAGATAAACAAACGCAGCTTTAAGGTTTACTTATGTGGAATTCCAATTATCAAGCAAGATTGATTATCAAGATTGAAATAGCAATTATCCTATTGTATCTATGCCCTTTCTCAAGGTGCAAGGGTATATTCAATTAAGGAATTACCACTTCTCTTATGAGAAATTAATCTTAATCAAGCTTATTAGGTATAGTTAATTCATTTAGTTATCACACTAGTTTAGGAAAAAAATTTCTTTAAATCTAGAATGTTTATTCTTCTAGTGTACAAATTATACTTGACCTCTAAGTCATTCATACAATCCTTAAAGATTGAACCTATGATAGCTAGGCATAAATCCAATGATTAAAATTAAATAAAATAAATTCAATCAAACGATAACAATTTATACATTAATAATTGAAATATCCATCACAAACTACGTCCATTATACTAGGTAGAGATTTAGCTACTACATCATGAAAATAAAATAAAAACAAATCAATATAAGCATAAGAGGAAGATAAGAAGAAAACATAGAAAAGGATATCCCTAGTTGTGTCTAAGTTATAAACTACGTTCATTATACTAGCTAGAGATTTAGCTACTACATCATGAAAATAAAATAAAAACAAATCAATATAAGCATAAGAGGAAGATAAGATGTAACATCCCGTTTCCAGAGAACGGGTCGGACCGGAGAAACGGGTCCAAGTGTGGTAAATAGAGGTATCTCATGC
>JAOTJB010000007.1:465586-479605 GCA_027123815.1 Erythroxylum minutifolium | reverse complement strand
TATAATTAATTAAAATTAATTACAATATTTTAATTAATCAACATATTGTAATTAATTAATTACAATATAATTAATTATTTAATTAAAATAAAATAAAATTTTATTTCTTAATATTTTTATAAACCAACTACTGTCAATGGTAATGATAATCATTCCTTCCTCTTAACCAACCATCATAATTATAATGATAATATCCGTTCTCATTATTTACTATATTCATTCTTATTTCTATTACCATTCTTCTATGCAAACCAACCGTCCCTTAGAAAATGCTAAAGGCTGAAGCTAAAGTTGGAATGTGGAGCTAATGAAGTGTCGATAGAACTTGATAAAACGTTTCTGGTGTTGTGAGAGGAGTTAACTTTCCCTATGAAACTTTGTATTTTGAACTCTTGGAAGTTTGAGATTCTTGATACATTGTATTTTGGACTCCTTGAATTTTGATGAACAATAGAAATCTTTATTTTCTCAAGAAAAACTTGGAACACAAAGTATATGAATAAGAAGGAGATTTTGTGAGTAGTAATTTAAAGTAGGGATATTCCTCACAAGAAAACAATAATACAAAAAGACAAAACTTATGAGGATTTTGCATCGTAGTAATTTGAAGAACTCCTAGTTGAGATTAAAACTTCCATTCCACGTTCGACTTATTTAATCATATAAAAAATTTTCTGTAAAACATTTACGATATATATAATTATATTGTTTATGATCTTGTGTTTTCTTTCCTTTCAATTTAACATAAAATAAATGGCGAATTATATTTGAAATAGATTCAGATTTCATACATGTTATTAATATAACTTTTAGTTTCTGATTAATACTATAAAATTAATTAAAGTTTTAAATTTTAGATATAATTTATCCTTGACTTTAGAGTATTTTTCATTATCATTCACATATATAGATTATCAATCGCAAATTTTACAAATAGACAACAAGCGTAACAATCAAATCATGCAGGTTCCACTGGTTAAATAATGGCAATTTGCATCGGATTTCGTCAATCAAACGGAAAACCAAATCCCAGTAAAATAATTCAAATTAATTAATTCAAACTTATATCCAACATTTTCTTATGCATATTATAATTAACCTCAGAAAAGAGAATAAGGCAATAGTACTTATGAGAACTGTCATTTTCATCCCAAGCAAATTATGACTTGCTTTCAAATAACTTGAGGAAAAAGCATTTGAGTGAGCGAGTAGGTCATTTTTCCATTCAAGACCTAACTGCCTGAGTGACATGCTGCTTACCCATAACAATATCCCCAAAAAAATAAAAACCATCCTCTAATCTAATGTGAACGAACTTTATATTCTCTCTTGCTTAGACAACAGCTTTAACAAGAAAGATTTGGAAAAGGGGGTGGTTAACTACTTGTTTTCGCTTTTTTGGACAGTGATTGACCTGTTCATAATCATATTGTCTTAATGTTGTTTACTTAATGTTGTTTAGGATCAAAAGGCGACGTAGTTTCTTGAGTGTCATTTCTTAAGTATGACGCCTTCTTCAACTGTAGTTGCTGTTAGTCATTAGTATTACGGATGCTCCATGAGGCTAGCTGCATTATTTAAGCTCTTATCCACATTTTCCGACCAAACTTTCAGATGTCGTGAAAACTGAAGAGAACACTTTTTTAAAAGAATGTTGTTAATTTTTGTTCCCTTTATGGTTTGCTTCTGTCTCTAGGTTTTTCATTTGACCAACAAAAAAGGAATAGACAAGACACTTAACAAGGAATCTCATGTCACGTACCTAAACATATAATCATAACAATAGTACAAGATAGCTTCCTATACATTCATACTTCCTAGATTTTTTAAGTTACCAGAGGCCATGAACTAGCTAGTCTCAACAGCAAGGCTATGAGTGCTGCGCTATATGACAGTTTTCGATATAGGATGTAAATTGAATGTATATAATAATGGATCATAGGCTTATCAAAATCAAAGTTTGGTGCTCTTTTCTAAAAGGGAAAGAAAAAACAAAACACATTGCTTGATTATTTAACAGCTAGAGGAGAATTGAAGGAACATAAGCGGTTATGACTAATATGCATGCATTGAGAAGGAGATTTGATCAGAAAGTTTGGTGTAAGAGAGCATGCGATCTTCTGAGCCTCGTTGGCGATGTTGCAACAGACTCTATATCTATTGTGAAGCAAACGTTCTTGAGACAATTACTAATCTCCAACCTTTGATTTTTCCCCGCCTTATAAATTCACTTCACTCATTCACTTTAAGCATATGCTCATCAGCTAATTAAAGCATGGAAAAATCACACACAAAAACTCCACTCAAGGTTGCTAATATATATGCTATATATGTTCTTTGTCTATATTTTTAATGTTGCCACAACGCTAATTGGTTTTTGATCTGTTTCTTTCCTCATGCATGTTCAAAAAAGCTTGTTAAGGAAAGCTCAATCTCCGCTGTCTCCTCGAGCAACACTGCTACTAGAGGAATAGTGGCTACTTAATTATTGAATTTAAAGAAAAAGGGAAATTCCCTTGTTAGATTGCTAAAGGGGTGACTGCCAAGTCAAAAATGAAGACCACACGTTGTTTTTCTCTGGCTGAATGATATATTAAACAATAGCTCTAGGTCGTCATGTGCTGTACCTATAAATAATGGGTTTTTATTTTCTTTATCATTTCCGCTTTAATTTGCTACTATGTATAGTTTTCGTTATTGGCATATGATTAGTCTAGACTCTTAATTAAGCTTCAGTCTTTGTCATTGAATTACTAATCAAGTACATTGGCATCTGAACAGAACAAAGATGAGATCAAGGATCGACTCTACCAGAAATCCAAGGTAATTAGACTGAATGTTTAACTTCAGCCTCCCACCACCTTTTATCGCAAAACGCATAGTTTGAATGAAATCACCTTAACTTGCATGGTACGTAGGCCGCCTTGAAGCCTCCTGCAAAGGAAAACACAAAGCCCCAAGAATTCAAGCTCCACACTGAGCAAAGAGCTTTAAAACGAGCTATGTTCAACTATTCGGTTAGTAACTCAACTTCAAGCCCAAGTCATTGTTTCATCTGCTGTCATTTTAATTTCTCTGAATGTAATTAGGTCGCAACCAAGCTATATCTCACGGAGATGCACAAGAAACAAGTGGAGAAATTGCACAAGGTTAACCATCAAGATCCAACTTAAACTAACTAGTTTTTGTCACGAATTTTTTAGTAACGTCAAATTTGAAACAGATGATAGAAGAAGAAGAGATTCGGATGATGAGGAAAGAGATGATTCCAAGGGCTCAGTTGATGCCCTTCTTTGACAGACCTTTCTTTCCACAAAGGTTCTAATAACAGATCCCTAAAGTTTGGCTCTTGCCCTCTGTTGCACTTGCTGCAAATAATTGTTTTTTTTTTCTTATCAATGTACAGATCGAGTCGACCTTTGACAATCCCCCGGGAACCAAGTTTTATGTTGAACAGCAAGTGTGGAGACTTCTTTTCTGGCCACGAATTCTACTACTTGAACTATTCTCTATCGTCAAAGCCAGTGAAATAAATTAGATCGACATATCAGTATTAACATTCGTGCACTCTTTTTGTCGCTGGACTTCCATCTAAAGTTGTACAATCAAGTCATGGCTCATTTCGGATTTCGAGTGTTCTGTTATATAATATAGCCTAGTTAATTGCTAGGTACTAAGATCTTATGGATATTGAGGAGTGTGCACTGTTTCTGTAGTCACCTTTTCATTAACAAAGTCTCTGTAATGGAGTTTTGACTGTTCAGAGTCAAGTAGCACCAAAGTTTTGTTTTTTTCTTTACACAATTTATAATTCGTTGAATTGGAGTGCATAGACATTGCGACCACCATTACTTGGTGTACTGGTTTCCGTCCTATTTCGTGCTGCAACCTAGTATGTAAAGTCATTGCGAAATTGCTGGCGGATAAATTGAAATGGGTACTAGCAGAAACTGTTGACATTAAACTGATAAAAATAACAATGGCTATTATCTAGAATAAGGAGATATGGAAAATTTCTGTATTAAACACGTTTGTTTCTCACTTGCAACTACTTTCTTACAACAGCATATATCTCTATTTATAGCCTTAAACATCAAGCTAGACTCTTAGAAATCCGTACAATAATAAATGTAAAGAACAGAATTCTAAATAGCACTCTTTATTCTAACGTCTTTCAATAAATTAGCTATAACTTCTTATAGGGAACTCCAAACAACCTGAGACTTGAACCATCAGAAACTAGACACGAAAGCACCCTAAATGCATAGGTCATACACTAAAAACAGATAACATTTGCCTCTTCAACTTCTCATTTAAAACAGCCTCAAAATCTGCCCACTGTACTGTTACGAATTTCAAGACAAATTAAGTTTAGTCATCAACACCCCTCCTTAAACTTAATTCTCTTTTGTACTTAATGCCGAGAAGATTTTTGAACTTTTCAAACAACTTGATTGGCAATGGTTTTGTAAATATGTTAGTGACTTGATCTTCACTTTTAACATGAATTAGCTCAATATTCTTCTCCTTTACTTGCTCCCGAATAAATTGAAATCGCACATCAATATGCTTGTTTCTTTCATGATGCACTGGATTTTTCGCCAACTCGATTGCCGACTTGCTATCCAAATAAATTGGCGTTGCCTCATATCATATTGGTTGAAATTAATCTCCTTAAGTAGCCTTCTTAACCAAACCGCATAGCGCTACAGCATCATATTCCACCTCACACGTTGAAAGTGTCACAATTGGTTGCTTCTTCGAAAACCACATGAAAGTTGTATTCCCCGTGTAAAATGCAAATCCCAAGGTGCTTTTTCTATCATTTGCGTCTCCACTCCAATCACTATCGGAATAGCCAAAAATTGCAAACTTGTTAGCGGATGAACTATAAAACAAACCAAGGGATAGAGTACCTCGAACGTAATGAAGAATCCATTTGATTGTCTTCCAATGTGTTGCTCTTGGCTCATCCATGTATTGGCTTACCAAGCTGACCGCATACAAAATGTCTGGCCTAGTGCATGTCAAGTACCTTAAACTACCGACTAGGCTCTTATATAATGTTGCATCGATCACTTTTCCTTTGTCATACCGAGACAACTTAACACCACAATCAACTGGTGTGTTAACCGGTTTGCAATCCTCCATCTTGAATTTTATTAATATTTCCTTGGCATATGCCTCTTGTGAAATAAAAATGCCTTCATCTCCTTACTTGATCTCAAGACCAAGAAAATAGGACATTAGCCCTAAATCCGTCATTTCGAATTCTCCTATCATGGCTTTCTTAAACTCATCAACCATTTTACTATTACTACCCGCAAATATTAAATCATCAGCATACAAAGCTACCATCAACATGTCACCATTTTTCACCTTCACATACAAAGCGTGTTCATACGGGCATTGCACAAAACCGTGTGACTTGAAATATTGATCAATTTGGGTATTTCAAGCTCTAGGAGCTTACTTCAAACCATACAACACCTTCTTCAATTTTAAAACTTTACCTTCATCACCTTTTTTCACATACCCAGGTGGTTGCTCAATGTACACTTCTTCCTCCAAGATACCATTAAGAAATGTCGATTTCACATCCATTTGATAAATGTGCCACTTTGATTGAGCTGCAAGAGAAATGAAAAGTTGAATAGTCTCCATTCGAGCCACCGGAGCAAACACCTCCTCATAATCGATGCCGGCTTGTTGCTTGTAGCCTTTTGCCACCAATCTTGCTTTGTATTTCTCGATTTCGCCATGAGGATTCATTTTCTTCTTGTACACCCATTTGACACCTATTGCCTTATGATCTTTAGGAAGAGAAATTAGCTCCCATGTATTATTTTTCTCAATTACTCGCATTTCATCATCCATTGCGGGTCGCCACTTGTCATCTCTAATCGCCTCTTCAAAAGAAATGTTTTTGCCTTGTGCCAAAAGACATACCAAGTGTAACTCGCTTGTCGCCTCATACAAATCGTGTATACTCCTTTGTTTTTGGTGTTATTTGCTTGTCATTCGATGAAGTTACTTCGTTTGTTTTGATTGTTGGTGCCTTTTCATTGTTGTTGGATGTCAAGTTTGGCATGTTCACCAGTATATGCATCGCATCTCTTGTCTTCTCATGAAAAGTTTCCGCCATTGCATTCCAATCCCACATGGCTTCTTCATTTACCTGCACATCACGACTAATATGCATCTTTTTATTAATAGGATCAAAAAGCTTATATGCTTTAGACCTCTCATCATACCTAATAAAGATCAATTTCAAACTTTTATCATCCAACTTCACACGGCTTTGATCCGGTATATGCACATATGCTACACTACCAAATACTTTTAGATGCGACATTGTCGGTTTTATGCCACTCCAAGCCTCTTGGGGTGTTATATTCTCCAAACTCGATGTCTTGCATCGATTTAGCAAATAAACGGCACAATCCACTGCTTCCGCCCAAATTATTTTGGCATATTCTTTCTATTGAGCATACTCTGGACCATGTCGAGAATAATCCAATTTTTGTGCTCCACCACTCCATTTTGTTGAGGTGAGTATGGTGCCGTCAAATGACGCCAAATACCATGTTCTTCATAAAAAGAGACAAAGTAAATTTGACGCCTCGATCCAATCTCAAAACCTTGATATAAAGACCACTTTGTTTCTAGACAAAAACTTTAAAATTTTAAAAACTCCAAAAGCTTCTGATTTTTCTTTCAAGAAATAAACCCAAGTTTTTCGAGAAAAATCATCGATAAAAGTTATGAAATTCCTATTTTTACCAATTGAGCTTGGCTTGATCCGTCCACAAATGTCGGTATGCACCAATTCGAGAGGTTTCTTTGCTCGATATTCCACCACTTTCGGAAAACTACTCCTTGGATGTTTGGCAATCACACACCCTTCACAAAAATTGTCGAGAGAATCAATTGATGGCAAACCATACACCATCTTCTTAGTAGCCATTTCTTTTAGTCCTCCAAAATTCAAGTGCCCAAATCTTAAATGCCACAACCAAGTTTTATCTTCCACGCAAGTCTTCAAACATTTTGCTTGAATATTATCCAAAATCGTCAACTTAAACGTTCGATTTTTCTCCATTTCAACTTAGGCTAGCAACTTATTGTTTTGGTCTCTCAAATGAAGGGATCGATTTTTCATGAAAACCAAATAACCTTTTCCCAACAATTGTCCTAAACTCAAAATATTGGTCTTCATGTTTGGTATATAATAAACATTTGGAAAAAAAATTTGTGCACATTTGTCAGTTGAATCAAAATGTTACCTTGGCCTTTTACTTTCTCCTTAGAAGCATCACCAAATGATACGTGGCCATTGTCTATCTCCTCCAATTCGGTAAACAGATGCTTTTGCCCACACATGTGATTGCTCGCATCCGTGTCGAGATACCACACTTTCTCATTTTCGGGACCATTCTCCTTATTCTCCAATAGCACCACATCATTATTCTTAGTCTCCTCCTTTTCTACGAAATTCACATTCTCATCCAATTTTTTCTCGGAATAGCACTCTCTTGCATAATGACCATATTTACCACAATTGTAACAATCAATATTGTACCTATTTGATCGACCGCCTCTACCTCGACCGCGTCCTCTACCACACGCATTGTTGTTGTTGCCTCTTTCTTCATTTTCATTTTGTCCACGACCACGGCCTCTACTGCGACCACGACCTCTATAGCTTCCGCGACCTCAACCACGTCCTCTACCTCGATCACCATGGCTCATTTTTTCCTCCTTAAGCGTAGCCTTCGCTTGCAACGCTTCTTCCAGCAATTCTTGCTTCTTCTTTTTTCTTTGTTTATGAGCCTCAAGAGAACTTGCGAGATCGTCAATGGTCATTTCTTCCAAATTTTTGGATTCTTCAATTGCACACGCAACATTCTCGAAATCATTTGTCAACGTCCGTAGTATTTTCTCCACCACTCTCGCATCAGTTAGAGTTTTGTCATTTCTTTTCAATTGGTTGACAACGGTTTGCACCCTTGTTATATACTCGAATACACCTTCAATTTCCTTCATTTTCATCGACTCAAGTTTTCCACGAAGAGTTTGTAGCCGAACTTGCTTCACACGCTCGGCACCTTTGTATGCCTTCTCCAAAGTCTCCCATGCACCTTTCGATGTAGTAGCGCCGGCTATTTTTTCAAAATCGGCTTCATCAACCGATTGATACATGATGTAGAGTGCGATTTTGTCTTACTTGCAACTCTCCTTCAACACCTTTAGTTGGGTTGCCGATAACCCGTTCGTATTTTTTGGCTCAGTGTACCCACTCTCAACTACTTCCCATGCATCTTACGAGCTGAGCAACGCCTTCATTTGGATGCGTCAATTTTCTTAGTTATTTTTGGTAAGATGCGGGACCGACATTTGGCCGCTTACTATGTTGGTAGTTGACATGGCTCTGATACTACTTTGATAGAAATAAAAATGGCGATTATCAAGAATCAGGAGATATGGAAGAGATAATTAAATAATTACTTGTATTATAACTTTTGTTTCTCTTTCTCTTTCTTTCTTACAATAGCATACATCTCTATTTATAGCCTTAAACATCAAGTTAGACTCCTAGAAATTCGTACAAGAATAAATGCAAAAAAACATAATTCTAAATAGCACTCTTAATTTTGACGTCTTTTCAATAAACTTGCTATAACTTCTTAATAGGGAACTCCAAACGACCTGAGACTTGAACCATCAGAAACTAGACTCGAAAAAACCCCAAATGCATAGGTCATACACTAAAAATAGATAACGTTTGCCCCTTCAACTTCTCATTTAAAATAGCCTCAAAAACTGTCCACTGTGCTGTTACGAATTTTAAGACAAATTAAGTTTAGTCATCAACAAGATGTACTGGTATCTTTAACTGCTACCAGTGATTCATCGTCAGGATTTTTTGAGGTTCATGTGTGTATATTCTTCCAACTAATTAACGAACAGTAGCTTTACATCGTGTTCTTAGATACTTTTTTCTTTTCTTGGTTCTGTTCTTCAATTACTTTGCTATGAAGTATGTTCCAATAAGTTTGAGATTGGTTGGAAGGAGTTGCTGGTTCCCATATATTGTAAAATGGTTTTTTTTAAAATTTAAACTGATATTATATAGCTAAAGTAGTAAAAACTTATATACAATCCTTTACAAGGATGACAAAAGAAATGAAAACCACCATGTTACATTTCTAGATACCGAACATCGAGTACTTTCACTACACCTATTAAATCCTCCATCTCATTTTGAGTTCCAGGCTGATGTTGTCTTGCTTCCCTTTCGCCACCATTGTTTCTCTAATCAAATTGACTATTGACTCCGCAAGCTCGTACTGTGGTTGCTCTTCATGCTTATAAATCCTCCTATTCCTCTCCCTCCAAATGTAATAAATTGCCATCTGAAACGATGTCTTAATAATAAGACTATCTTGTTGTCTTACCTTGGCCAACTGCATAATGTCAAGTATCACTTCATTCCATTGAAAGGAGAATCTCAGAATCCTTAGCAAATACAGAATTCTACTCCACACCACTTTCATATATGGGCACTCAAAAAATAAATTATCCCTGCTTTCATTAACTTATTTACATAACACACAAAGTGGGTCATAGCTACCGAACCATCTATCTTTTGTGCTTAACCTATTCTTGATAGTTAACTACAAAAAAATGGAAGGTTTTGGACTTAATACCTGCTTCTATACGAGATCCAACCACGACACTGCTGCCAAAAATGCCCTCTCTAGATTGTGGCCTGATTTGTTGGTGAAATTTCCATAGGAATGAGCAGTCCATGTGACCATATCTACTCTACTACACACTGATGTTCCAGCAATATAGTAATCAAGCACATGGCAAAATCTAACATTTGCCATTCTTTCCCTTTCCCTAATAAGCCATCCCACTGAAGTGGAAGCAAATCAACAAGGTCCCATAAGGGGCTAAATGTGGACCAATTATCATACCAAAACTTGACGTCTTCACCATTCCCCACCCTAACCTTTATAAGAGGATATACCTTCTCCCTTAATTGCAACATACTCTTAAAAATCCAAGAGTGCTCTCTTCGTGGTTAAAATTGCCAGAAACTTTGTCCACAAAGATGGTAGCTTTGTAACCACTTCACCCACAGGGCTTCTTTGTTAACAAATAGTCTCTAGATTCTCTTCATTAACAACACCCTTTGCATTTGTGTGATCGATATGATTCCACGTCTCCATTGTTTTTTCGGTATAGTGATCTCGCTCCATTTAACCTTAGCTCCCTTACTAGTTTCATGTTTCCCAGTCCATAAAAAGGATTTCAATATCCTCTCCATTTCTTTTATTAGCTTCTTTGGAAGTACCACATGAGCTGCCCAATGTATATGCATGCTATTAAACACCGACACAATAAGAGTGACTCTCGTAGCAAGTGATCAAAAACGGTTTTGCCAAGTACAAATTATGGTTTTCAATTTCTCCAATAAAGGCATAAAATCAGAAAATTTGGGCTTACTCGAAATAATAGGAACCCCCAAGTACTGAAATGGAGTATCCTGAAGAGAGCAACCCACCAACTCTGCTATTCACTCTGGATTCCTCACATCAGACAACAGGAATACCCCACTCTTCTGCATATTCATTTCCATCCCCGATCACTTCAAAAAAGTAGCCAGCCCATTCATTAATATCGAAATCACCTATGGTTCAGCCTTACACAAAAGAATCACATCATCCACATACAGTAAATGGGTCAACTTTATCTCCCTACATCTATAATGATACCGGAACAGACCATTACAATCCACCAACTTCGTGATTAAGCGAGATAACCCCTCCATCGCTAGAGTGAATAGGTAGGAAAAAAGAGGGTCCCCTTGCCCAATCCCTCTAGTATTAGTGAAAGCCTGTGTAGGAATACCATTGACTAATATACTCATCGAGGTCGTCTGGATGCATTGTTGTAGCCACATCCTAAATCTCATAGGTATGCTGATAGCTTTTAGACATTCGCTCAAAAAGTCCCATCTAACTGTGTCATATGCTGTGAATAAGTCAATCTTTAATGCACAGCTCTTGAGCTTTTTCCCAGTGTGATACTTCCCTAACAATTCTTGTAATAGCAGAATATTATCCTCGATGTTTCTAGATGGAAGAAAAGCTCCTTATGTGTTTGAAACCATATTAGCCAATACCCTTTTTAATCTTTCAACCAATAAACTTGCAATTATCTTGTATACCATCGAGTAGCACGAAATAGGGCAGTAATCCGAAATCCTCTCTAGTCTAATCATCTTCGGGATGAGACAAACAAATATGTGATTAATCTCCTTTAACATCGGACCGGAAGCAAAAAAATTCAAGTACTGCCTCCATGACAAGTGTTCCTATAATGTCCCAGGTCTGTTGAAAAAATCGCACCGAAAACCCATCGGGTCTTGGTGTTTTAGAGCTGTGTAACCGAAAGATTAATTCCTTCACTTGTTGTGACGTGAAAAGAGCATTGAGCATCTCGAAAATTTCAGGACTAGGGTAATAACTCATCACACTCTTAACCCCAAACCCAGTCCGTTGATTCTCTGATCTCCTTATCAACTTCATGTAAAATTCATGGATGTGTGCTACTAACTCCGGTTGAGTATTAGTCTTGTGGCTCGCTTCATCCCTCAACTCTGTAATTGTATTTCTGTTCCTTCTATCTAGTACTGAAGCTTGAAAAAATCTGGTATTGATGTCCCCTTCAGTGAGCCAAATTTGTCTAGCTTTTTGCCGTATTATGTCCTTTTGTAGTTGAAGCGCCTCCTGAAACTACTTTATGTAATTTTCTTCCCATATTCTCAAATTATCATTATGTGGATCTACATAACAAAGTTTTTAAGTCTCCTTCAAAGACTTACCGGTGCTTCAACATCTCTTTTTCTATCTTTGCTAAACTCTTTGATTGCCCTCTTTGCTAACCTTAATATCTGCACGAGCTGAAATTCTTTATGGCTAGTAATATTTGTATTCCAAACGTGTTGAAGCATGTCCATAAACCCTTCCATCTATATTAATCCATTGAATAATCAGAACGAAGCCCTTACCTTAAATCCGCCACAAATATGTTGAACTAAAATAGATGCATAGTCAGAAAATAAAGGTTCTCCGAACATTACTGAAGCCATTGTGTGAGAACTAAGCCAAAGATGATTCACCAATGCTCTATCAAGTTTTTTCCTCATGAAATTCTGCCCCTTTTGTTTATTCTCCCAAGTGAACACTCTTCCCAACCTACAAAGATCTACTAATTCAGTGTTATGAAGCAATTGAGTGAGTTTGGTACCAGAACCTGAATGAAAGCTGGCCCCTCCTTCTACTTCATCAGAACTGAGATAGCAGTTGAAGTCCCCTAATACCAACCAAGGTGCTTGCATATTCTCATATAACTTAGTTAACTCGTCCCATAATACAACCCTTTGAAACGCAAAATTTAAAGCATACACAATTGTGACCTCTAATTCCACCTGCCCTATTACCCAGCAGTGTAGATGAATCAATTGGTCTCCCATTTTCACAACTTCAACCTCTACCTTATCAGTATCATACCAACATATATTCTGCCATTGTAGTGCAGATTATGATTAGAGAGGCGTTCCCACTTTGACCCTAACAGAGCCTTAACCTTTGGGACAGCCCCTGCCTTTATTTTTGTTTCTAGAAGCCTTACCAAAAAAGTTTTGTTTTCAGCCACTACTTCCTTCACCATTTGTTGTTTGAGAGGATCATTAAGACCCATAGTGTTCCATACTAGGATCTTCATTAAAAAAGACACTCCAGGGATATGATCCCTTTGTGTTTCTTCTTATTAGCTTTCTTTTTTTCCATAGACTTATTCCCAACTCCTAACAAAACTTGCCTAATCTCCTTTTGTCTCATGGTAAAGTGTGCTAATCTTTTTATGAAACTTTTATTATTGAATTACTCATAGATTTTGGATATTTTTAACATTCTCATTGACCAAAGATTTTTACATAAAAATATAAATTAAAATTTAAAAATACCAAAGAAGAGAATTATTCAATCACATAAATTAAGCTTTTAGAATATGACATCTTTAAACTTTATATTTGATTGTATCAAAAAATAATTTTAAAAATAAAATTTTAATAAACTAATTTATTTAAGATAAGGGAAAATTTCTCTTTTTCTTATTTAAAATTACTTTTATCTTTGTATTTTTATAATGAAAATTCTTTGGAGAATAATAACAACTCATATGTTGTAATATCATCTTATTTTAGATAAGCATCATATATTATCTTATCATTTTAGTTTAGATACACATCATATGATCATCTTAGTTTAGATTAAATCATGCTTCATGTAGTTTAGATTGCATCAAAGTTAAATTGATTCATCTTATCTCAAACTATGTATAAATACAGTAAAGATTATAAAATAACATATATATCAAAAAATCAATACAATATACTTTTATCTCAATTTTTTATAGCCACCCCACTCATAGAGCTTCATTCATGTTTTTCATGGTCACAAATGCCAGGGACACCAGCTTCTTAGTATCTCGAAGCATAGTATCCATCTGGACCATGCCAGAGCTCGAAGCTACTTCACATGTGCCTACACACATGGAGATGGAGCCACCATATATTTTCTCTAACTTCTCCGAAAATGCCATCATGGCAAGTGTCGCAAAGGTCTACTTTGGACTCGAACTTTTGTCACAAGTCACACCTACCTTCGTACGGCAATCCCACTTCGGTCCGCTTAAGCAAAGATTCAGCCTTCTCACGTGAATGTCACCAAACAGTTCCGTTAGCCCTCGAATACCTCACGTGCACAAAGGTGATTAAGTGTTTCCCTCACACATGAAAAGAACACAAGTGTAATAGAGTAAAGAAAGCAACAAGAGATTTTTAAATGTAGCCGAAGCTACCTCTTTTATTAACTCTCACCAAAATGTTAACAAAAGACACGAGTACCTCCTACTCGAAGCACTCAAGGAACTCCCTACTCGAAG
>JAOTJB010000007.1:428323-444660 GCA_027123815.1 Erythroxylum minutifolium | reverse complement strand
TCTTTATTTGTCACTGAATGTATTTTCCGCAAAAATATTGTATTCTTTGTAATCGAATATTGTATTCTTTGTAATCGAATATTACAGTTTGTAATAATTTTGGGAACTTGAAAATGAATGATATGATTGTATTTTATACTTTGAATTGGGCCCAAGTGGCTAATAAAAACAATAAAAGTTGTTGTTGATTACATTATTGATTCGTAACAAACAGTTATAAACAAAGTGGAATGTTTTGATTATCGATTTGCTATTTTGGTTATTGATTTTTTGTAATTTTATGTTTGTGGTTTTAAAAAAATTATACCGACTTTGACTGTTTAATAATGTGGCACGCCACCCTCGCGGGGCACAGACTCGGATATCACTATCGATATCGGGTTCGGGTCCTGTGGGAGTGGGGTGTTACAATATGGTTAGTAATTATAGTGTCATACTCGAAATTGATGTAAAGAGTCATAGCATTACTCAAAATAAGTAGACCTACGATTATAATAGTGATGAGTCTAGGTTGATCCCACAGAGAGTGTGTGTAAAGCTTTTGAAATCAAAATAATTGGTATTTAGGTTATGGGGGTTTGAATAACAAAATAAAGTAAAATTAAACTAAAGAAGCAAATTAAACAAAACAATCTAGCAATGATTAAAAGTGATGAATACGTTAGGGACTCAGTCATTGGTTCAATCACTACCAACACACCATTAAACACACTTCATTGAATTATTATTCTTATACCTCTGCTAGCAACTATAAATCGTAGGTTAAAAATAAGCTATATTAGCCCCAGTTTTCCCTCATGTCGTGTTTAATTAAGAGATGGTCATTAATTAAACATAACTCCTGAATAACTTAGAATAAGCTTTCTAGATTTAATTGGGCAGTCGCATTACGAAATGGAAAACTGACTAATCAAGGCTACAACCACATACGCTCGGGTTATTTAACCAAGACTATGTTATCCTTAATGATTCGAAATCAATCAGAGACATAACAATTAGGGATTGTATCCTTAATGGTTCGATATCATTAGTAGCTACAAACAAATCTCAACATAAAAATCACGGATTATATTGAAGATTTTAGCAGAGTTTGTAATAATAGTTGATGACCTTTGATTTTAGTGTCTTCCCTATCTTCAAAATCTCAATCTCAACTAAGTCCCGCTCTCTTAGAATATCTGAAATGTCTCTTCACTCTTTTCTTCCTTGTCTAATTCCTCAAACCTGCTAGGTAAAGGTGAAGAGTTAGTCTCAATAATAATTATGGACACAATACTCACCTTCGCGCTAAAAGATGTCTCTTTTTCTCTTTCGAGCTCCTTCTCCACTTCTTCTTCGCAAGCAATTCCTTGAGTAGTTCTCTCAAGATTCTCAAGCTCATCTTCACTTTGCAAGGTCTCCATACTAATGTCCTTTGGGTACACCTTAGGTTGAGATGATTGCATTTCTTCAATTTGTGATTCTAGGTGATCGAGAGCTTCCATCATCTAACCCACCTGGCTTGCCAAGTTCTAAACTTTTGATGTTGTATCTTGGTAGAATTGCATCACTTCCTGCTGGAACTGTTGCACACCCTATTAAAATTGCAAAGTATTAGCAGTTATAACATTAACCAATCTTTCCAGATATGTACCAAAGTTTTATTGGCTCTCCAAATCTTGGATGCTAGATATTGTATCCTTCCAAAATTGCCTTCCATCCTACTGGAATTGTAGAGTATTCTGCTAAATCTATAAATTTTTTTGTTTAATTTGAATATTTTTAGTAGGCATAACATTAAGTAACTCTTCTAGAGATAGACTTGAGTCATAATAAGAAGTTTTGGGTCTATACGGGAATTGTTATACGTCCTGCAAATTATCATGGAAGTAATTTTGTTAGTTATCCTATCTATAACTAAATTTCGTATGATCACTCCAAACTTGGTTATAAGAATGGCAATAAGAGTTATAGAAGAAAATAATTCCATCCATGAATTTTTTTTACACACAAACACTAAACAAAAAGTGAAAATATCATAAAATAACTAAAAAGAAACTAGTTAAAAACAAATATGTACAAAACATCAATTAAAATTAAGAACAAAAACTAAAGCATCACACTCCCCAGCAACGGTGCCAAAATTGACATCAAGAGTTGTAACACTACTCAAAATAACTAGATCTACAATTATAACGGTGATGAGTCTAGGTCGATCCCCCAGAGAGTATGCAAAGCCTTTGAAATAAAAATAATTGGTATTTAGGTTGTGGGGAGTTTTGCTTGAATAACAAAATAAAGTAAAATTAAACTAGTGAAGAAAATTAAACAAAACAATCTAAAAATGATGAAAAGTGATGAATACGTTAGGGACTCGGTCATTGGTTCAATCTCGACCTTTGGTTCAATCTCGGCCTACAAACAATATTGAGTTACCGATAAGCTTAATTAACCCCAGTTTTCCTTTAGGTCATGCTTAATTAAGAGACAGACGTTAACTAAACCTAACCACTGAATAACCTAAAACAACCTCTCTAGATTTAATTGGGTAGCCACATTACGAAATGGAAAACTAATTAATCAAGGAAATAACCACATACGCTCTGGTTATTTAACCAAGTTTATATTATCACTAATGATTCGAAATCAATCAAAAACATAATAATTAGGGATTGTATCCCTAATGGATTGATGTCATTAGTAGCTACAAACGAATCTCAACATAACAATTGAAGATTATATTGAAGATTTTAGTAATGAGTTTATAATAAAACGATCCAATGAACGCATTAAAATCATCTTTTCATAATACTCAAACAATAAACAAAGGATAATATAACCAATTCCTAAGAGAGAAAGAAAAACCAACATAATGAAAGAAATGATTAACTAGGT
Organism: Erythroxylum minutifolium; assembly: GCA_027123815.1. NCBI lineage: Eukaryota > Viridiplantae > Streptophyta > Magnoliopsida > Malpighiales > Erythroxylaceae > Erythroxylum > Erythroxylum minutifolium. Next base: position 441,786 of record JAOTJB010000007.1, on the reverse strand, counting down.
TTTTTGATGTCGATATCACCTCTGGACCAAGTCAGGAAGCCTAGTCCTTTATGGATCTCTAAAGGATGAGGTTTGCCCCTCTTCATTCTCCCGAAACCTCCAAACCGAGAGCTCCCACTTTTAAAACAATTCCTCCAACTTTTCATACTTTCTGCCATCATATTATGTCTATTTATATTTAACACTAGGGTTCAGGTGAGTCGGCCGAATGTCACGGGTGTGACCTGATAGTGCCTGTCGAGTGCACTGAAAAATTTACCTGACTCTGTACACTAAAATTTATAGTTATGGTGAGTTAGGATCGAATCCACAGGGAATGTTCAGTTAATTTTTGCAACGAAATTAATTAATGCAAGGAAAATATAAAAGGAGAATTTTTGGATTTTTAGCAATTTAGAAAATAAAATAAAAGTAAACTATTGAAAACAAATTAAAACAAGTGATTGAAAATGATTAAACTGTCAAATATACGTAAGGTCCAGTTCTAGGTTCAATTTTGACCTAAACACGATCAAGCATATTTCATCATCCTAATGTCTTTACAACTCTCTTTAGATTATCGATCTGAGACTAATAGAACGCTTTACTAATCTCAATTTTCCCTTAGTTTTTTTTAATCAAGATACGATCATTAAGTAAACCTAATTACCAAATAACCTTGGATATAATCTCTAGATTTAATTTGGCAGCTGCATTACGATGTGGAAATGATCAATATAAGTAGTAACCTCACACATTCGAGTTATCTAACCTAAGTTATGTTGTTCCTAACGATACGGCATCATTAAATTCTACTCACAAACATCAAAAGTAACAACTACGGATTACATTTAATGTTTTATCAATATAATCGAAATAAAACAATCAAAATAACGTATTAAGATCATTCATCCCAAAGCCCAATCAAATCAACACCCATAACTCAACAATCCAAAAAGAAATTACAACATTAAAATGATAAAATAGCTTAACATTGACTTGGTGTTGACATCCCCATTGAACCGGCATCGAGAAGCTAACCTTCTATCTCCATTTTTATGCTTCAAGCATCAATCATCTTCCTCATAATTGCTTTGGTGGTGAAACAGTAAAGAGAGAACCACAGCACCTCCACCCTCTTTCTGTTGTCTACGCTCTCTCTATTTAGTGAATTAATTTTTAGTCCACCCTCACTATTCACACTACCTCGTTATTATGCATTTTAATTAAAACGCCTATCATGCCATGCAAATGTCTGCGTTCAATGCAAATGTTGTGTACCTTTAATGCAAGCGTTTGGGTTCTACCCCAACATCTGCTACATGCGTTTTATTCTCCTCACCAATGTCGTTTTTTTCTGTTGGCTTGTTCTTCTTTTCTTCTCCTATCGTGCTACTATTAATTCACGTAATTGCATGCAAATTTCATGCATATGCTGTAAGCAACTTTAAATCTTCTTTGTGTTTTCATTTTCATTTTTTTGTCTTCTTCTTATTTTTATTTTCTTTTTCTTACTCTATGAAGACAAGTATGCTTCCTCGAAAAATGGCCCAAATATCATGCTTTCGACTCACTTTAACTTCTTTGTTTCTGAATTGTGCCTAAAATCACACATAAGTCAAATTGAGTATCTTAAGCATTTCTAAGGCATTAATCACTAAGTGTAGCATATCAAATAAATAAAAAATTAAACACATATCAAGTTCCACCACACTTAGCCTTTGACTTTCCTTGGGCAAATCGTCAAAACCAAAATCACAAACCAAAACTTTTATTCATTTTCAAGAATAGATAGCCATAAGTAAAGATGAATGACTTTCAAAACCTATAGCAAAAACTCCACATTCAAAGCTTCTAATCATGATCAATTAACATTTATGACCCTTAGAAACTAAATGATCTAGAGGTAGACATGGAGAAAAAGGTGTTTAAACAAGATATTTCTATGGGCATACTCAAACTTCATTCATGATCAAAATAATCCACAACTTTGCATATCATTTCATTTCTCCACCGCTAAAAGTCACATACATAATCATGAATCAAGGGACTTTTCTAAGGTTGTAATGTAACAAAGGTAAGGTGAGATGTATTTTGGTTAATGTAGCATAAAATCCATCAAGCTAGTGAAGCAAAAGTAATACTCAATGAGATATCAAGCGTACAAGTTAACATTCATTCAAAATTGGTATCGTTAGCTATGAAGAATGCAATAATTATTTTTCACAACTTAATTCAGCTCTCACACCATAAGCCACATGAAAATAACACAAAAAGTGCTCCATTCAAAACAACATCCGCCTCATATACAATATATTCAAACACCCAATCAATACAACTTAAGGAGGATAAACTATTAACAACTTTTCACAACAATTGTATTTCCTCTTTGTTACTTTTATTCAAACTCACTTTTTTATTTTTTTATTTTTTTCAAAATAAAAGTGATAGAAGCTACATCAACGAAGTATTTATAACATGGAATTTTAACAACTATAACCATCCCACATGTATGTATACCCCCACACTTAGGCTTTTGTACAATCACATTCATCAAGAATTAATAAATGCTCCACTAGCTTTAGGGCTTACGTAGAGCATTTGCTTAGGTGTATGTAATGTGGTTTATATCAAAGAAAAGGCTAATAAAGCTTAAAGGGGGTTAACAAAGGAAATTTTATATAAATAGGTAGGCTATTAGCTCGTAATCAACAAAGAATGCCTAATCATTTTCATAAAAATGCATCTAATAAAAATATGGTCTTGAATAGAAAATCAACGCAAAGTAAGGATGTAAATGTCGTGAAGGTCACATATACAAAATAATGAGATTGATATAGATGTATCAGTCTAATACGGCTCAAAACTTCACTAGTTTTTGTCTACCACTAGTCACCACTCTTCTAATAATATTGCACATTAACAAATCACAAGAGCAAAATTACATGTTAAATTTTGCTATGGGTTTGACTAATCAATTCATACTCTAATTATGACTAAATAATTTTAAAAGCAATAGAAAATAAGAAAATTTTTGATTTTGTACGTTTGATTTTGAAAACCGCCTAAAAAGTCACATAAGCTACAATTAAGCTAAAAAACATACATAAAAACTAATATACCCCACCCCTACACTTAAAACTTACATTGTCCTCAATGTAAAATCAAATACAAGAAATGGAGTAGTTAACAAAAATGGCAAACATGAAAATGTAAAAGATAGAAATTAACTCCCCTTGGGTTGCCTCCTAAGTAGTGCTTTTGTTTAACATCATTGGCTCGACCTCTAGTAGTGTGTATCAAGTGACACCAGTCACATCCTCCAACATTAACACCTTCAAATTCTCCGTTTGGAAGCCCTTATAATACGGCTTTAAGCGATGACCATTCAATTTAAATGTCTTGTCAGTTTTGAGGCTTTGTATCTCTACTATACCAAAAGAAAAGACATGAGTGATAACAAATGGACCAACCTAACGGGAATGCAATTTACCTAGAAAAAATTTAAGTTTGGAATGATATAGTAACACTTTTTAGCCCACCGAGAAGCTTTTCCTCGAAATCATCTTATCATGAAAAGCTTTCGTCCTCTCCTTATATATTACTGCATTTTGATATGACTTATTCCTCATCTCTTTCAACTCTTGAAACTACAACTTCCTATACACTCCTGCATCATCCAAATTCATATTGCATCTTCTGATAGCCCAATAAGCCTTATGTTGTCATTCCACTGAAAGATGACATGGATTCCTAAACACTAGCCTATACAGCGACATCCCAATTGGTGTTTTGTAAGCTATCCTGTAGGCCTATAGTGTGTCTTCCAGTCTTACACTCCAATCCTTCCTATTGGGTTGCAGAAGTGTGTCTTCCAGTCTTACATTCCAATCCTTCCAGTCTTCCAGTCTTACACTCCAATCTTTCCACTTGATTTCTCGATTTGAGACTTCAGCTTACCCGTTGGTTTAGGGATGGTAAACAGTAGAAACTATGTGTGTGAAGTGATATTTTATGAACATTGCTTCCATCACCCTGTTGCAGAAGTGGGTTCCTCTGTCACTACCGATGGCTTTCGATATCCTGAACCTAGAAAGAATGTTAGCCTTAACAAAATCTGCAATAAATTTTGCATTGTTAGTCTTAATGGCTTTGGCTTCCACCTATTTAAAAACATAATCAATCGTAAGCAATATATAAGTAAAGCCAAAAAAATGAAGGGAAAGGTTTCATAAAATCAATGCCCCAAACGTCAAAAATTTGACAGAAAAAGCAAAGGAGTTTATGGCAATTGATACTTCGAGACAGGCTACCTGATCGTTGGCATTTACCACAGGATTTGCATAAAGTATATGCATCTTTGAATAATTTTGTCCAGTAAAAGCCGCTCTCCAAAACTTTATGAGTTATCATTTTCACTCCAAAAGGTCCTCTACAAGTGTATGAATAGCAGAAGGATAAAATTAATGATGATTTATTTTATAGCACACACCTCCTGATAACTTGATTTACACAGCGCCTCCAAAGATACGAGTCATCCCATACGTAATACTTCACTTCACTCCGTTGCTTATCTCTCCGAGTCTTTGATAAACCAATAGGTAATTCGTTAGTAACTAAAAAATTGACAATGTCTGTATACCATGGTGGTGTCGCATTGGTAGAAAATAATTACTCATCCGAAAAGGTTTCTCGTAGAGGGATATCATCTTCTTCCTTTATCAAACGGCTAAGATGGTCTGTCACCACGTTTTCTGCCCCCTTCCTATCTTTGATCTCCAAGTTGAATTCTTGCAGGAGGAGAATCCATCTGATTAGCCTTGGTTTTGCTTCTTTCTTTGTGAGCAAGTATCGTAAAGCTGTATGGTCAGAATAAATAATCACTTTAGCACCAAGCAAATGCAATCTAAATTTTTACAAAGCAAAAACCACAGATAACAGTTCTTTTTCAGTAGTGGAATAATTTAATTAAGTTGGGTTTAAAGTCTTTGAAGCATAGTAGATGGCATGCAAAGCTTTTCCCACTCTTTGTCCTAAAACCACCTCCATTGCATAATCACTCGCATCACACAAGATCTCAAAGGGGAGGTTCCAATCTGGTGGTTAAATCACTTGTGGGGATGTCAGAAGTTCCGTAAGTTTATTGAATGCTTCCTTGCATTTCTCGTTAAACTCAAAGGAGACATCTTGTTGAAGAAGCTTGCATAGTGGTGTGGCTATCTTCAAAAAGTCCTTAATGAACCTTCGATAAAAACCTGCATGCCTAAGAAAAGAACGCACTTCCCTCACAGTAGAGGGGTAAGATAAAAAAGAAATAAGATCAACTTTGGACATGTTTACTTCAATACCCTTAGCAAATGTTACATGGCCTAAAACTATACCTTGATCTACCATAAAATGACTTACCACCTAGATTGGACTTACCCACTTGCTGTCGGAGATCGGGTGGATAACTCCAACATCGAGAAGCTTCAGAATCTCCTTCTTCACAACTTCCATATTGGAGGGTTCAGCCTACGCTGAGTTTGCCTTATGGATTTTGCATCCTCCTCCAACAAAATATGGTGCATGCATATGGAAGGACTTATCCATTAGATATCTGCGATAGTCCACCCGATGACCTTCTTATGCTCTCTCAGCAATCAAACCAGCCTTTCCTCTTGATTTAAAGTCAACTTCGCCAAAATGATAACTGGGAGAGTCTGCTTATCTCGCAAATACGCATCCTTCAGATGTGTAGGGGGCTTCAATTCTAATTCTGGTGCCTACATATCAGAAGGTAATAACTTCTAGTAAGCTTCAAGTAGTTATATAGAAGCCAAATCATACTTCTTTGGAGAGCTTGCCAATGATTCTAAGGCGACTGTCATTTCCATAAGCTCTTCTCCCATCTCAACATTAGTGTTGGCTTCTACTTCCGTATCCTCAGTTAAAACCATTTCCAAATGATCCCTGCAACTTAATTTAAACATTCCCTCTACCAAAGGATTAATCACATCAACAAAAAAACACAATGATCATCAAGAGGATGTTTCATGGCATAAAAAATTGAAATGAATCACTTTACCATCAAATTCCATTGTGAGGGTGCCCTTACGAACATCTATCTTAGTTTAAGTCGTATTAAGAAACGATCTCCTCAACAAGATAGGTATCGGATTACATGAGGTGTCATCATTCATATCTACAACATAGAAACCTACAGGAAAACTAACTTATTAGCCTGTACCAAAACATCTTCAACCACACCATCAAGATAAGTATTAGTATAGTCAGCCAGTTGTATGATTACACTCGTTTCTTTCAATGGACCCAAATTCAAAGAAACATAAATCAAACGAGGCATCACATTAATAGAAGCACCCAAATCCAACATAACTCCATTGATCACATTATTCCCACTTTTGCAAGGAATGGTAAACATACTTGGATCTCAGTATTTTGGAGACATCTTCTTTCTAAATACTGCAGACACATTCTCACCCATCATTACTTTCCCATCGCCCCTCAGTTTCCTCTTATGTGTATAGAGTTCTTTCAAGAATTCGGCATACCTTGTTACTTGTTTAATGACCTCAAGCAGTGGTATATTGACTTCCACTTTTTGGAAAGTCTCCAATATCTTTTTGTCCTTCTCCTCCTTGTTTGGTTTTGTCAATCTACTTGGAAAAGGTGGAGTATTAGTCTTAATAATATTGGGACTTTCGAAATTTACCTTCATACTCGACGACAGATTTTCTTCCTTTTCCAATTCCTTCTCAATCTCTTCCTCAGTAGCAATCTTTGGTGGAGTTCTTTCGGCACCCTCAATCTCATTTCCGCTCCTTAGGTTTATAAAACTGATATTGTTCGGGTTCACCTCAGGTTGGGATGGCAATTTTCCTCCATTTTGCGATTCTAGGCAGTTAAGCTTCACTGCGATCTAACCCATTTGGTATTCCATGTTCAGTTGGCTTGCTTTTTTCCCCTACCAGATTTGTTGTAAACTCTGTTGTAACTGCTACTGCATACTTTGTTGTAATTGCTGCATATCTTGTTGTAATTGCATATTGTTAGCAGCAAGATTCTTAACAAGTTCTTATAAAGATGTACCTAAACTGGAAGAAGAAGTTCCCTGTGCTCCATATTGCCTTGGTTGAAATCCTTGTGCTTCTTGCGGCCGATTTTGGAAGTAATTTCACTGTTGGTTCCCTCCATAACTCAAGTTATAGTGATCCCTCCAACCGCGGTTATACATCTGCGAGTACGGGTTGTATTGGTTCGGGAAGCTCACTCCTGCAACATTAATGTACTCTATACTTCTCTCTTGTAATATTGGGCACTCATTAGTTGGATGGCTCGTGTTCGAGCATATTCCACACACTTTCACTTGTGCCTATTCAACTACAACTTGTCTCATAAAAAATATAAGTTCATCTAAATGATGTTCGATAGATGAAGTACTTACCTTATTTACTCGTCAAACATCATTGTGAGTGCCAAATTGTTGAATGTTAGCGGTCATCCGCTTAAGTAAGATCCTGGCCTCGAGGGGAGTCTTCTCGCAAAGTGCCCCACCGCCTACTACATCAACCAAACTCCTATCCATTGGTAACCGTTCTTCATAAAAATATTGGATGAGAAGTTGCTTTTGTATATTGTGGTGCGGATAACTGGCACATAACTTCCTGAACCGCTCCCAATACTCATAAAGAGATTCTCCATTATGCTACTTAATGCCACATATCTCCTTCCAAATACTTACCGTCTTTGAGGCCGAAATATATTTCTCTAAGAACAATCTCTTCATCTCTAACCAAGTATTTATGCTTTTCGCTAGTAAATCAAATAGCCAATCTTTTGCTGCATCCTTGAGTGAGAACGAGAAGGCTCTCAACATGATTTGCTCGTCCGTCACCCCAGGAGGCTTCATGCTCAAACAAACCACATCAAGCTCCTTGAGATGCTTGTGTGAATCGTCACCTGCAAAACCATGAAAATTAGGTAATAAATGAATTAATTCATATTTTAATTCAAAGGTAACATGTTCAGCAAAATTAGGAAATGTAATGCATAGGGGTTTTTGGGTTAAGTCTAGTGTAGCCCATTCCCTCAACATTCTCGAATTTGCTATAGTTGCTTCAGATTCAGGTTCTGGGTCTACTACTGAAGATGTTCTTGCTTCTCTTCTTAACCTTCGTAGTGTTCTCTCGATCTCTGAATCAAGTTGCTCAATTTCTCTACAAGGAGATCTGGTCACTACCATACACTACCACTCACAAACTTTAAATTTTAACAAATAATAAATTAAAAAACAAATATAAACAAATATATTCACAAAACACCAACTAAAATTAAATACAAAAATTAAACTACCACACTCCCTGGCAACGGCGCCAAAATTGATAACGCGTCGTAACGCGAGTCAAAATACTATAATAGTGGTGAGTTTAGGTTGATCCCACAGAGAGTGTGTGTAAAGTTTTTGAAATGAAATTAACTAGTATTTAGGTTTTGGGGGCTTTTGGTTTTAGAAATTATAAAATAAAATTAAACTAGACTAATAAAAACAAATTAAAGAAAACATGTAAAAATGATTAAATTGTCAAATATACGTAAGGTCCGGTTCGAAGTTCAATCTAAACCTAAACATAATCAAGCATATTTCATCATCTTAACGTCTTTACAACTCTCTTCGAACTATCGATTTAAGGTTAATAGAACGCTCTCCTACTCACAGTTTTCTCTTAGGTTTTGTTTAATCAAGATATAATCATTAATTAAACCTAACTACCGAATAAACTAGGATACGTTCTCTATATTTAATTTGGCATCTGCTTTACGAAGTGGAAAACGATAAATATAAGCAATAACCTCACACGTTCAGATTATCTAACTTAATTTATATTGTTCCTAACGATACGAAATCATTAGATGCTACTCACAAACATCAAAAGTAACGATTACAGATTACAGTCAATGTTTTAGCAATAAGTTTGAAATAAAACAATCAAAATAACTTATTAAGATCATTCGTCCCAAAACCCAATCAAATCAACACCAACAATACAACAATCCAAAAAGAAATTACAACCGTAAAATGATAAAAATAACTTAACCATAACTTAGAATCGATATTCTTGTTGAACTGACATCGGGAAGCTAACCTTCCATCTCCATTTTTATGCTCCAAGCATCAACCTATTCTTTATAACAGCTTCGGAGCTGAAAGAAACGAAGAGAGAACCTAGCACCTACACCCTATTTTATGATTTATTTTTTGGTCCACCTCAACTGTTTATGCCTCTTATTACTGTGCATGTCACACTTTAAAAACACAACCTTGCATAACGTCTGCATCTGCTTTGTACGCAAACGTAGACATTGTTTGCGTACAACATTTGCTTCTGTCGTTTCTCCTTGTTGCTGTTATCGTTTTGGGTCCTTGCTCCTCCTTAATATAATGTCGTTTTGCTTCTTCGTCTGCTGTTGAAACAATTATTCCAAATGCTTTCCATTAAATTTGAACTCACGTTCTTGCATGGGATATGCATAGTCGTAAGCAACTTTAATTTATTTTCTTTTTTTTTCATTTCTTGTCTTCCTCTTTTCTTTATTTGCTCTAATCTTCTTCTTGCTCCAAGAAAATAAGTGAATGTAAATCTTTGAAAAATGACTCAAATATTTTGGTTTCAACTCACTTTAACTTCTTTGTTTCCAAATTGTACCTAAAATCACATATGAGTTAAGGTAAGTATCTTAAGTAATTTAATATCATTAATCGCTAAGTGTTATGAAATAATTAAACAATTAATTAAGCACATATCACTATTGTTGCTACCGACTTTTGATAAGAACCTGTTATTTTCAACTTTCTTGTTTCCTTCTCTTTTCTTTATCATCTTCTTTCTATAAAAGTGGCCATATTTTCTAACCGTAAGGTTGAACTCTTCATCTCCATCTATTTGCAACTCAGTGTCACTTTCATCACCATTTGATTCGTCAGTTACTTTTAGTGCCATTCCTTTTCTATAGGAGGATCTTTCATTTAGCTAAGCTCAGTTTCATGGATCATCAGATTTCTCATAGTCAGTCTGGTGAAATAGTGTCTAGATCCTTTGTCGTTTTTAGAGTTATCACCTTAGGTCTCCATTCCTTTGATAGTGACCTCAGAATCTTCGTTACAAGCTTGTCATTGGGATATATCTTTCGCAAGTTCTTTAAGGTCATGATGATGTTGTTGAAGCATCTAAATAATTCGTCTATAGTCTCTCCTTGTTTCATGTCAATAGTTTCATATTGATGCACTAAAAAACTTATTCTATACTTCATTACCTCACTCGTTCTTTTAAACGTGACTTGTAGTTAATCCCACATTTCCTTTACTATAGAATAGTAGGATATTTTCTCATATTCTTCTTGAGATAATGCGCAGTTCAGGTGATGTTTTGCTTTAGCATTTAGCTGTGCATTTCTTCTATTAGTATCAGTCCACATTTTACGTTATCTGAAACGGGAAGTCTAGCTCTAACTCTGATGGCTTGCCAGACTTTAATATCTACAGATTGGAGATAGATTGTCATTTTCTCTTTCCAGTATAAGTAGTTATTTCCATTGAAGTAAGGAGGCTTTTAAACGGATTGTCCTTCAAAACTTCTAATATTGTTTGCCATGATTTATCACGTGCTGTAAAACAAAAAAATGAGAAACCTTGCTCTGATACCAAATGCTAAAGCAAACACACACAAGGGTGAGGTGAATTATGTGTGTCAAAAAATTTTTGCAAGTTCTTTCAATTCGTATAATAAACAAATCCTAGTTAACGATTAAAACTAGTAGGAGCCTGTCAGATGATAAAGCCTTTTAAACGACAAGAGTTTGTTAAGTGATAGGAGCCTTTTATGGAATAAGACCTGCTTAAACGAAAGGAGCTTATTGAATAATGAATCATGTTAAATCAATTTAAAAACAGAAAGCTTCTGTTAAAACAAAAAGGAACCTCTTGCAAGTTGAAAACATAAGGAACCTCTTATAAAAGTGAAGGAACCTCTTGCTAAAAAGAACACATACACAATAAAATGCGAAAATTTAAAAGTTAGAGAGAGCGAAGAAGGACACAGTTGATTTATATTGGTTCGACTTATAACTTAAGCCTACGTCCAGTCTTTAAGTATCCAACTTGAGTATTTTCACTATAAGAATTTGAGTATTAAATTTAACAAGTCTCTCCAAGCTCACGAGTATATATTTTTTAAGGTTCTCTAACCTTCCACACTCGAAGTGTATAATAAGCTTATAAAAGCTCACAGAAAAATAAAATAACAAATTCTCTCTTGATAGAGTGATTTCACTTTCTAAGGCACAATAAGAATGATATAATTCTCCAGAATATAGATGCTACTCAAATGTTTTGAAAGTCTGAGTATATTCGTTGCTTCATAAGTGTTGTTACCCTTCTTTCAATAGTCAACTTTTTTAACTAGTTATTGCTTCATCTTACATCCTTAGTCAACTGGATAGATTTAAATCTGAATAACTTCAATGTCATCTTTGTCAAAAATCTTCCAGTAATCACGAGGCTAGTATATGACCTTCATAATTTATAGGATCCTTTCGAATAAACCATTTATAATAAGATAAGTTCATAAAGAAGGTTCCTGCAAAAAAAGAAGTAATTTTCTTATGATTTATTTCCTTTAAAAAAATACCGCTATTTATACAAAGAAATAAATCCAATTTAAATTTTAAAATATTATATAGTTATTATCAAACTTTGGGCTAACAAAAAGGTCCAGCTCCAAATATACAGTTGCTGCAAAAGCCCACGACCACTCCCTTCAAGGTCAAGCACAAGCTTATCAAGGTATAGTAATCAACATGGAATCCAACATAGTGATTAGAAGGTACGGAAGTTCGTACAGGGAAGCTGCCATATGTGGATGTTCCAGGTGGTGGGTTGGATAAATATTTTGCATGAAACTCTTAAGCATGGTCTTGCACCCAAATCCTAGACGGACTATCTCCAACTCAAGATAAGGGCACCTTATCGACCGCCAAAATTAGTGGGCAAGCATTTTGACATAGACCCCAGATCAACAACGTTTACCAATTGGAGGTTGTGACAGGTAAACATATAGGCCTACGATGCAAAATTTTCAGAGTAGATAGGCCAAGGATGGTAGTACTTGGTAATGCACGATGCGAAGACGATAAGTTAGTTTAGTTGTGTCAATCATTTAGTAACATTCACAAAAACTCACTCCCCACAATCTAAGGAAAAGTTACAATAGTTAGTGGTCTTCTTAAAACTAGGTAGGTAGTAGTATGCCACCTAGTACCTAGTGAAAATTTTACTCTAAATAACATTTGACTATGAAGTTAAATAACAAGAGAACAGATCTTCTGTTCTTGATTAATGTGTGCCTCTTGTTTTTAAGCGATTTCAGCTCTTCAATTTTTGTGGGTCTCACTTATTAAATAGATAGGTTTTCACAGAATATAGTAGACACAGAAAAATAAGAACAGGTGATTTGATCCCAAATAACAAATCTAACATATTTTTGAGACAATATTTGGTTGCAGGCAAGGGAGAGGTGCGTAGTTGTTCAAACAAACAGAATGCAGATTTATTTTACAAAGTTCTTCGAAGATTTGGAGAATTGGCATAACATTCGAGTTAGGATATCTCTTAGAACTAGCACTAAAGATGGTAAAGGTACCCTTCTTACTTGTCCATCTAGTGGAGCTCCTGCTAGACACTAGCATGCTACTTTATACGCAGGTGAAATGGATCAGGGTATTCTACACAGAGTTATCCAAATTTTCCAGAGATCAAGAGCATTTAATATCCTCTAAAAACTCTTTTGATTACATTGAAGGATTTTTTATGATAAACAGAATGGGTCTCCTCAACAACTAGAGATCATTTTTCGAGCCCAAAGACGTAGTTCAAGCTGTTACATCATGGTCCGGGTAACAGTTGCAACGGAAAGACCTTGGACGTGAACACTCTTTTAACATTCCACTTGCCAAAATTATCCTTTTCCTTTATAACATTTGACACCTTCTTATGCAGAAAATTGAGAGCTTATTGTCAAAACTAAATTATATTCCGTCAACAATTTCCGTGAAAGAAGTTTACAGAGTGCGTGTGTCGGAAGTGAAACTAAGAGAAAAAGGATTCTGGGAAGTTCCCCACCCGTGGATGAATCTTCTGTTTCCGAAAAGCAAATTTTGAAGTTTGCTGGAGAGGTCTCTGACAACATACTGACAGATAATAGCAATGGCCCAATCCTAATCTACCCAGTCAACAAGTCCAAGTGCTTTAGATGAAAAAGATATTCATATGACTACCATATCAACATGTCATATTCTGAGCCTATTTTTCCCTTGATGCTGCAGGCGGAGCAACATGACATCCTTGACTACCCCAGAGGAGGATATATTTTACCTAGTAGCATTCCTATCTTCTGCAGGAAGAGATGATTTGGAGCACATCTTGGCCC
>JAOTJB010000007.1:415116-428223 GCA_027123815.1 Erythroxylum minutifolium | reverse complement strand
CCTCTCTACTATGTAGGGGTAAGGCTGCGTACTATCAGACCTCCCCAGACCCCGCTTCATTGCGGGATTTCAAACTGAGTGGTGATGATGATGATGATGATGATGATGAATTAGTAATGTAAAACAATCTAGGACGTCAATTAGTATAACTGAATACCGAAATTGAAATTGATTAAAGCATACATAGCATTTACTAGTTCCAATTGTCTAGTTGAGAACTTCAGATCACCAACAATGCAACCAACAATGCACAAATGACTTACAATGTCGGATTTGGAGCAGTTCAGACCATGTGACAGTGCAGCTATGTATAAGGCTGCACCCCATAACCCACTAGGCCTTCTTCCTGTCTGTAAAAAAATTGAGGTCAAACTTTAGAACTTTAAATACACCACTAACAGATACCAAATATAAAGGAAACAAAAGCCAAACCTGCATCCAATCACGATTCATGCTAGCTATAATTGTCAACGCTAATTCAGAAATATCCTTATTTTTTTCTCCTGCTAAACCTACAAAAGTAGTGCTCATTGCATTCTCTTCTTAAACATAGTGATTATAAGACATGTTAATTTAGCCCATGCCAGAATTAAAAAAATGATCATGAAAAGATAAAAGATTAAATTGTAAAGAAAAAATTCGTACATAGGTTAACGGACAATGGATTGCTTGAATAAGTAACAATTTTTCACTGCACTGGATAGGCCTCAAATTGTTTTATAAAGCAAATCAAACAGCAAAGAATCTCAAAATAAAAGTATAAGCTGCTACCTATAATTGATTACTCAAAGAGATACTTACAAGCTGTATACTTATGAATAAAAATGGATGGATCAAGAAGTTTCTGACAAATGGGGTGCTCGGTAAGATTCAATACTTTGCAGAGCTGCAAAAATACAGCACCTAGTACATAGCTGCAAATAATTTTGATTCAAGTTAAATTGAAACATCCATAAAAAAGCTGGTTGATGAAGAATAAAAATTAATTTTAGTTTCTTATTAATCTTCCTTATTAAAAGGAAATTTTATATTTTAGCTTATCTTCATTAGTTCCTTATTAAGATAATATAAGATCCTTATTTGAGGTAGGGTTCTATGTTTATGTTGGAAATTTAGGTAGAATTTTAATTCCATTAAGATTAGGGTTCAAAGAGTTTGACTATATAAATATGTTTGGATTTCAATGCTTTAAGGGACATAGAAGATTGATGTTTCATTTGTGAAGCTTTCTCTCCTTAAGAGTGACACTTGGACAATTAGGAGTGATTTCTAAACTATAACCGCGAGATTTAGAAACTAATTGATATGTGTCCAATATTTTTTTATTGTTTCAACACTACCAGTGATTCCTGGTTCTTGATACAAACCCTAGGAATGATTCCTAATCTATCCTTCTTAGAAATTCTTTACTTTATAAATTACAGGCTTTAAAACCCTAGATTCCAGCACGAGTAAAAACTTCCAGCAATTTTAAATTTTACAAATATTGTTTTATCAAAACTTCAGAATGGCCTTTATTCATCCTACATCACTAATGGCTACCAAAACAACAGAAAAGTAGGAACTATCGTTAAAAAGGAGGTTTCTTACATATTTATTCTCAAATAATTGGAAAAATCAATAAGAAGGTATGGTCTTCTATTCTCCCTGCACAGAAGAAAAATTAAAGAACATAAAATCAAGTCGTTGAATTAAGCCTGACCATATCAACAAGAAATCATCAGCATCTCACAGGGAGGTGAATCTGAGCAACATTAATATGCCAGAAACCATGGGTGTTGATTACTATGTTCAAGATGATACTTTCGCATTCACAAATAGACTTATTGACAATATCTAACATTAAAATTCAACCCTAGCAAGCAAGGTCAAATGAAGTCATCTATTTATCACTTGAGATGCATGCTGACAATCAATTCAGAAAAGAAGAAATTGTACTTGGGAGTCAAAAGTAACATTGTACAGCAAGTTAACCCGTGCAATAGTATTTATTTGCCTCCCATACCATCAGAAGTTTATCACTTAGCTCATCGTTTTTATTCACTATCCGAAATGTTTATAACAGACTTTTGAAGCTATTAGAGAGCAGAGGATAAAAGCAACCACAGAAGACTTACGTCCCTATCTTTAAAATTGGAGGTATTCATGTTGCTTTACCCTGTCTTTTGAAATATTTGACTACATAATAAGAGAATCTTAGGGGTAAATTCATGTTCTTCAGATATTTTAAAAGAAGATTCCCTGTACTCTTACCTTATTCAAGTACATTCCTCTGTTACTAAATTGGAAAAGATCTCATTCCAGTAGGAATGACAATCTTGAATTTGGAATTAAAACAGACAGATCATAAATGATTTCACCTTTCAATTTTCAGAAAGTCTCAAAATCTGTCTCCTTGTACCACTACAAACTCACCCTTTAATATAAACAGTCAGAAACAAACAATGATTTATATGACAGAGTTAAGTGAGCTTTGAATTCTCTAACGAATTTGAATTAACCTACATCATAGATACCTTCGGCGTCACATGAACCATGAAAAAAATCATGCAAAGACAAAATTCATGCAAGAAACAAACGAAGTTTTTTTAATTCCCTAAGTCGATGTAGCCACCAACTATATAGGCTATGCATTGTTTCGTGTAAGATCTTAGAGGCCTATATTATTGTAAGAAGTGATAGCTAGAATATAATATATAGAAAATTGTTCTTGATGTCTCTCTCAATACCCTTTCTCTGTCTCTCTTCACAACATTCTTGTCGTAACCACTATGTCGTACATAACAATTCACGCCTCTAACAAATTCTGGTAGCAACCTGGTATCAAAGTAGTTGGGACTTGGACTAATCATTGCAGAAGAGACGTGAGTCACTGAGCCGCGAAGGATTGAAGAGAATCTAAAGATTTTACTAGAGAACCAAGCTAGGAATGAAAAACTTTTGATTGAAAATCAAAACAGAACCAAGACACAAGAAAAGGAACTCAGGGAACTTAAAAGTATGTTCCACTAATTCATGCGAATCATAGCCGAAGCCAACGAGCAAAACTCACATGAATAGAATCTGTGATGAATACAATAAGAGCCCCCCAGGGGAAGGAGGTGTACACTACCCCCACAAGATTCAATAAAAAAGAGTTTCTTGTATTTGCAAGCAATGAAGTGAGCAATTGGATACATAGCAAGCAGTTCCTTTTTTTGGATCTCACACCTATGGAGAAGAAGGTAGGAATTGTGGCCATGCACTTAAGAGGGAGAAGCCCAAGAATGGTACCAATTGGTCAATCAATGATGAACCATGGATGACCCTTGAAGATGAGAGGAATTGAAGGACACCATCCAACAAAGATTTGACAAGGAAGTGTTAAGATTTGACAAGGAAGAGTTTGAAGATCTGATAGGGGACTTCAAAGAGTTTTGACAAGAATATTCAGTACATGAATATTTTGCAAGGTTCGTCCGATACTCCAACAAGCTGAAATTGCCTGAGGAATATCATGTGGGATTTTTCTTACCGAGGATAAAACCATAACTAGAGGTTTCCATTAAGCTTCTAGAACCTCGAACGTTACAGCAAGCATATTCGCTCACTAAGAAACAAGAAGCAGTTCTGACCATCCAGACAGCAATACCTTTTATGAAGAGAGGCAGCCTAGTTGTTACCCCACAAGGGGAAACAACAACCCGATCACTAGAAATGGACCCCCTACAACCTCGAGCTCCAAGGCTCCACTAGATAAAGGGCTACTACCGAACTCTCAATCGCAAGGGACTCTAGCAAGGAGCAAACCAACCTGATAATCGACCCACACAAAGCCACCAATAGCAAGGAATTTAACGAACGAAGAGCTAAAGGACACTACTTTTGGTGTGATGAAAGGTATGTTCCTAGCCACCATTATAGAAAGAAACAACTCCAATTTTATGTGATTAAAGGCGACGAGGAGATAAAAGAAGGAAATCGCGAAGGATGAGAGGCTCCTAATATTTCTTTTTAGGTGATGATTAAAGGTAGAAATGAGGAATGTAGACAAATGCAAGTCATAGGCTACCACTTCCAAAGGCCCTTATAGTAACTAATGGATAACGGCAGCACAAACAATTTCATTGACAGAGCAATAGCCAAAAAAAACTCTGATCAAGTGGAAAGGATTCTAGAGGTTCACATCACAGTGGGGAGTGGGCTACACATAAATTGCTGTAGCAAATACCAAGGCTTTACATGGTGCATGCAAGGAGTGTCATCCATGACTGATATGTTGATGATTCCATTAGGAAGTTGCGACGTAGTCCTCAAAGTACAATGGTTAGCGGCACTAAATGATATCCTGTGCAACTTTAGAAGGAGGACCATGAAATTTACTTGGAAAGCAAAAAGGGTCATGCTATCAAGTAACACGACATAAGAGGCTAAACTAGTATTGAGAAAAAGGTTGAAAAAAATGGTTCATGGGATACGCGTGGAGGGGCTATACATCATCCACCTAACGTGCCATATGGAACTGCAATTCCAGCAGATGACTATGGAGGAGTAGGAGCTCTCGATGGAATGGTAGCAAGTTGTTTAAGACTTCTACTCAAGGATCATGTCACAAGGCGATGGTTAGTCGGTTCGATTTTCTTCCATAACGTGTTGACGCGATGAGAAGCAATTGTGAATGATTGGAGCTCAAACGGAGAGCTGTGCCTATCCGGAAGCTCGTTTTAGAGAGCTATCAATCTCTTGATTAGGGTTGTGATCTCAATCATCTTTATTAATGAATGGCAATAGCCCTTTTATAGTACATCGAGTTTGACACAAAGGCTGGAACTTCTAGACTCCTAATTGAATTAGAAGTAGACTAATACTGGACTTCTAAACTCCTTATTGAATTAGAACTAGACTAATACTAGACTCTCTAATTATGCAAATAGTCGACAAAATAGAAAATAATAACTATCACAACTACTGCTGTTGTCCTTGCTTCATCTTCCTGGCATAGCTAAGTCCATAGAAGGAGTCCATAACACAAGTGTTACTCGCCAACTATGGGACCTTGTTCTAAGAACACCATCAACTTCCTCCAAAGCAGGCTCAAGACAATAGAATCAACCTCAAGGACGAAGCAAACGCAATCAATGTTCACCCTTACCACTATTCAAGAGAATAGAAGATACAATTGAAAAGGTAGTGTTGGAGTTTTTGCAACAGGGCTTCATTTGACGAAGCCTCAATCCCTACCCCTCCCCTCTGGTACAAAAAAAAGATAATACGTGACATACATGTATCGACAACCAAGAGCTGAACAAATATATCGTAAAGGACAAGTTTCTAATTTTATAAATGAGGAGCTACTCGACAAACTCCACAAATCGAGTTGGTGCTCTAAACTGGACCTTAAGTTCGGCTACCACCAAATACATATATAGGAAGATGATGTTGAAAAAGTTGCTTTTAGGACCCACGAGGAGCACTGTGAGTTCCTCATGATGCCATATAGATTCGCAAATGCACCTTCCACCTTCCAAGGATTATTGAATCAAATATTTCAGCCATTCCTTCGAAAGTTTATATCGTCTTTTTTTACGACATTTTAGTTTATAGTCGCGACTTCCGACAACATGAGTGCCATTTGAGAGAGATCCTAGGAGTTTTGCAAACCCACCAATTGCACTTGAATCAAGCTAAATGCATATTGGGGCCAAAAAATTGGAGTGTTTAGGTCATACAATCTCCCGCGAGGGGGTGGTGACGGACGGAAGGAAGCTAGAGATGGTTAAAAACTGACCACATCGGGATACCTCAAGTAGCTGCGGGGATTTCTTGGGCTCACAAACTACTATAAGTGTTTCATTTGTCATTATGCAAACTTGGGCCGACCTCTACAAGACCTACCCAAAGCATCAACAACGAGTGAGTGGGCTTGGGGAGAGCCACAATGGTTGGCCTTTAATGCATTAAAAGAGGCCCTCTTTTGCCTCGGTCTTGGCCTTACCCGACTTCTCCAAAACCATTTGTTCTGGAAGTAGATGCAAGTGAGATGGGAATTGGAATTGTGTTATAATAACAAAAACATCAGATAGCATACCTTAGCAAACAAACATCGAGGTTTATCAACTTACAAGAAAGATTACTTAGCCATTGTTAAAGGCAGTCAATAATGGCATCACTATCTATGCAATTGAAGGTTCCAAATATAGACTGACCATTGAAGCCTTAAGTTTCTATTGGAACAAAGTATCAAAACACCCCTCCAACAACCGTGGCTTTTGAAGCTTTTTGGATATGATTTCCAAGTAGTGTCGTAATGGGAAAGAGAACCAAGCGGACAATGCACTATCCCACATAAATAGTACTGAATTACTTGCTCTTTCGGTTTCACAGGTGCACACAAGACTGTGGGAGGAAATCCAAATAGCTGGAGGAAGGACAAAGCAATTACGAATATAATCCAACTAGCTGAGAAAGGGACCCCAAACTCTGGCAACTATGAATGGAGGGAAGATCTATTGCAATGGAGGAGAAGGGTGGTAGTTGAGTTCGTCGAGGAATTGCGTCAGAAATTAATTTTAATGAGCCATGATGATCCTCTTAGGGGGCATTCCGAAGTGACTACAACAACAAAAAGAGTACAAAATATTTTCCACTGGAAGGGAATGAGAAGAGATGTACAAAACTATATCAAGAACTGTATCATTTGTTAAAGGAATAAAGACGATTATGTGCAATATCTGGGGAAGTTACAACCGCAATCGATTTTGGAAGGATGTGTGTATGGATTTTATAGAAGGACTTCCACCCTCAAGTGGAAAAAAGGAATCATGGTGGTCGCCGATCGCTTTTGCAAGTACAGCCACTTTCATCCCCCTCAAGCATCAAACAACCACAACAGACATAACGGGGTTATTCTAGGACCAAATCTTCAAATTACAAGGCACACTCGAGTGGACCATGAGTGACAAAGATCCCATTTTTTAAGCAAGTTTTAGAGGGAGTTCTTCAGGTTACAAAGGGTCGATCTCCAATTTTCCAAAGCATATCACCTAAAGACGAACGGACAAGCCAAAGCGGTTAACCGCACCTTGGAGACCTACCTTCGATGCTTTAGCAGCAACGCTCTTGCAAGATCGACTGAGTGGATCACTTTGGCAAAATGGTGGTACAACACCACATTCCACAAAGCTACCTACTCCACGCCACTGAAACTGTTGTATGGGTCACCCTCCTCCCGTATACGTACCATACCTGGTGGATGACTCTAAGAACTTGGTAGTTGACAAAATTATGCAAGATTGGAAGCAGCCCTAGCATTTGTCAAGTTTCACATGCGGCAAAATCAGAACCGGATGAAGCAACAGGTAGAAAGGAAAAGTACAAGGGAATTCAAGGTGAGAGATATGGTATTCCCAAAATTACAACCTTATCATCAGCATTCATTTCAAAGGAAGAGTTGTCAAAAACTCTCTCCCTTTTTCTACAGGCCATACCTAGTGGAGGAGCAAATTGGAGCAATAGCCTATTGACTAAAGTTGCCGATAGAAGCCAACATTCACTCCACATTCCATGTTTCTCAATTAAAGAAGTATGCTTCCTAAGGACCGCCCATCTCCACTTAATTACCTGTTGTGGTTCATCTAGTGGATAAGCAACCTAAACCTATTCTAGATTGTCGAATTGTGATTCGTCACAACAAGCCTTTGACCCAAGTATTGGTTCAATGGGTTGGACAGTCAGAGAAGGACACAACATGGGAATCCCTTCAAAGATACCCAGATGCCGACCGTGTGGACAAGGTACCAGGAGAGGGGAACGTTGTTATGTGAACCGTGAAGAAAATCATGCATAGACAAAATCCATGTAAGGAACAAATAAACTCGTATAGTATAAGTTCTTTTAATTCCCCAAGCCGATGTAGCCACCAGCTATGTGGGCTATGCCTGATTTTTTGTAAGGTCTTAGAGGCCTATATTGCTTTAAGAAGCGACAACTAGAATATAATATACGGAAAACCATCCTTCATTTCTCTCGCAATACCCTTTCTCTTTCTATCTTTTCATGGCATATCTGTTGTAACCACTCTATCGTACATAGCTATTCACACTCCTGCAAATTGTTGTAACATTAGGAGAACAAAAGAATTGGAGTTAAAAAGTGGATTCCTTACCGACAAGCAATATAAAGACATGCAGCTTGGACCTGATCTGTCCTGCGCCCTCTAGTGAAATTTCTCTCAACAGCTATCTTTTAAAAGATAAATATTATATATATAAGAATTTGGATGAACAACATGTACATGGAAATGAAGCTAAGTGTTGAAGAACATACTCGATAATACTCCATAGCTTGATTAACTATAGCAACGTTTTCACCCATGCCTAAACCATTCTTCAAGTAAATTAAATCATCATAAGCTGCAATATCAAAAAATAAGAATTTTAAACACCCATTTAATAAAGTTTGAAGTTAAAGTTCTACCAATATCCAATATATTATTGCAAGGTCAAACTGTGTAATTGCAAAACTTCAAAAATTGCAAAAAGCTCTCAACACCAAGCATTAATCAGAGGCCTGTTACTTACTGATGTTATGAAACGTGAAAGAGACTATGACTACTGCAAAACACTAATCAATTAGTAAGAAGTAAAAAGAATTAATGCTTTTTTTACTACAAAAAGCCACAGTGAACTTTTTCTAATTCATATAAAATGAAGAAGACATCCATCAAATAATGTTTGGCTCAAAATGCAATTTACACGTTTACTTGTTTTGGAAGAAAAGGCAGTAAGCAAGACACCAACTAAGGGAGAAAGCAATGAGGAGATTAATCAACATGTCCAAAAAATGAAATAAAAATCTACTTAGAAGTAAAATATTCTTAGGCAAAATAGTTTTCCAGATACAAATAATCATGAAACATGTCCACTAAAATTGGAAATGGAAATGGCAAGAACCATAAAATATTATTGAATTGGCTCATCAAAATGATGGGTAGAGTCCAAGTTAAAGATGTGAAGAGAAAGATATAATAAGAATATTAATTGACTGTTTAGTATGGTTAAAAATATTCAACGGTAAGGAAAGAGGAAAATTCCTTAGTTGGGAGTACTTCATAGAAACAAAGCAATGAAAAGGAAAACACTTAATTAAATTTACAAATATCTTTCATCCTTATTGAACTGGAACATATTTCTCCCCTTCTCAATATGGACATTGTCTTGCTAGAACATTAAAAATGTCAAACTAAGAACGGTTGGAAGATGTTTGAAGATCATTGAAGTTTGGAAAAGTTGTTTGCATGATTACGCAGCTAGCCACCTTTTTCTCGCTGACTGCAATATGCTTCTCGCAATAAATCAGCACATAATGACAACTTCCATTTTGAGACTCCAACAACCATATCTTGTCGCCAACAAATAGTTTAGACCATCGGACTATAAAAGACTTCTTGGGAAGAAGAAAAACATTGAGAAAGTTGGGGTCCAAGAAACTAATTTCTGCTTCATTGTGATAAATTGAGTGAACTGCTAATAACTTGTTCTATTATCAAAAAAGAGTTTGGTTAAGGGCAATATACTTGCTGTACAAGTTTATCTTCACCTATTGAAGAAGTTACAAAGGTTATGCTTCATCCAAGAGAAAGTAAGACGCTTTGTTGTTGTACAAAGACTTTTTCACCCCAATTGAAGAGCATAGTCAATTGAAGAGCCAAGGTGCTTAGGGAGTGGACACAGGCTTATAGAGGAAATCAAACTACTACAAAATCACATTTTAATATCTCTTCCCTTTACTCCTCCATCATTTTTCTTTACTGCTCTGTTTAATTGTGTGATTTGAGTTATATTTGCATAATCACTCATCATATAGGATATCCACATGCACGTAAGTCTTTCAAAGTTCGAAAAGATTGTATTAATAACTCTTCAATCTATAAACTCCTAATTTATTGCCTCTTGGATGCCTTTTAGGCCAACAAATTGGATGCCTTTTACGCCAACCAAAAAAAAATCACATTTGATATATTTAATGGAATATCACATAATCAAAAAGATTTTTTTTTATTACCACATTGGAGGATCCTAAAGGAAATATAACTTGCTCAACGTAACTAAATTCCTGAACTTATTCAACAACATAAGTGAAATACCCTTGTATGAATTGTAGTCCAAATCATAATAAGCACAAATAAGCATACCTTTGTCATATAACCTTTGTCGTGACAAGTTTTCGACTTCAACACTCTTTACAAAGCTTCCTGATATTTGGCTCTACAAAATAATGGGAAGATACGTAAAAGAGGACTTGAAGGGGGGAAAAAATCTAGGGATGGCATGAGTACAAATAAAGAATGCCTCTTGGATATATTTAGTTCCACAAAAAAATCTAGGGATGGCATGAGTACAAATAAAGAATGCCTCTTGGATATATTTAGTTCCACATTAGATTGACTAAATCAAACTGATGTTTCTCTACACCCATATGAACTCTGGTGTAACAAGGAAGTTAAATCTAATACTTTCTCGTCTTTCCACAACAATTCTTAAGTGCCTATTGATAGCAGGAGAGTGGCAAACTTCGAGCTCTACAATATCGTACAAGCAAATGATAAGCTATTTCTCAAGAACAGAAGCAACTTTGAAGCAAGTATTTAAGCTCAACTTACACACAACCAAATTTTATGCACAAAGATAACCCTTTATACTGTGCGATATAAAATAGCGAAAAAGAGACAACAACATACCAGGCCCGATGCATTCTTCACAAATGTAACCTCGGTCGAGAAATTATCAAACTTGAGAACTTTACCGCATCTGCTACATGACCTTCACAACCCCAAAATCACACCAAAATTGACTTAAAATAAAAGAACAGATAGATGAATCTGTGATAACCAAACAAAACGAAATAAAAGACGTACAACAGGCCGTCACCGTCTCGAAATCCGGGAACATCTCTAGCGCAGGCTTTACAGAACACCATTACAGGAGGATAATAGAGCTTAGAAGAGATTACACAGCTCCAGCCTCAAGTCAATCAGAGTTTCTGGTATCAAGTTCTTGCCCAGTTAAAAGTTTCAAGTCCAAAGCTAGACGAGAGAGGGAGAGACACAGCGAGGGAGCGGGGATTATGATTGGGTAGCTTTAGGAAGTTGCAGGACAATTGTATTCGGTTTGTTTCCCTTTTGCGTCGCCGTTTTGTCATAGGAGAGTATGCTTAGTCTCCTAAAGTTGAACTGTTCATGTAATATATTGCCCCCTTGGTTTCAATAGGTTCAACTCTCATCCTTCCTATTAAGAACCTTGGATGACAGTAAGCGAAGAAACTCATTGACTTATTGCAGTTACGCCACGTACATGGCTTTCTGCGAAATTTGCTTGCAATTTCTGCCAAATAGTGTTAAGTTAAGCCCGATCGAGAAGGCTCGGCCTCAGTCATAGTAGGCTGTAAGTTGACCCATTTCAGTCTATGCGAGCCACTGGCTGACCGGAGGTCCGACTCACCAATGAGCCGACCGACTTGTGGCTCACACCATCACTCTCGCAGGCCAACCATAGTCGGCTCATAGTCTGGTCAATCTGGCAGAAAAAAAGGCCAGGATATGCCATAATTTTATCCCTACTGCCAAGACAATTTCAATACCTAAACTACTAACTGTTTTGGTAGAAAGTACGCAATAGATGGTAGAAACTTTCATGCATCTTTATTTTTTTGTTGAAAAATTGGAGCATCGCATATAGAGTAATAAATACAAATTTTTTTGTTTGATTTTTCAAAAGTTCATGCAACTAAATTTTATAAAATAATTAACACATAAATCATAATAAAGTATAACTATTAATTTGTATCATATTCTAAAGCTTAATTTTTTCCCTATAGTTTCCTTTGAACCATTTATGAAATCGATTCATCTCAACTACTATAGTCACATAAATATTCAACCTCTAATGATATCCATATAACATGTTGAGAAAACTCTATGACTGTTATAAAGAGAGTTAAGCAAAAAGTATTGGCTCTTTTGAAATTTAAGTCTATTTATAATAAGTTTTGGATATTTTAATTTAATTAAAATTAAATTCTAATTTTAAATAAACTTTAACTGGAATTATAATTAATTATAATTAAATAACAATTATACCTAAATAACATCCAATATCTTATATTTATCCTTATTAAAGTTTCTCAAACTTTACAATCAAGTCAAACTTAATTGGAACATCTTTTGTCTATTCAACTCATTCTTTATGTGTGACTCGTTAAGTTCCTAAATATATTGACAATAGATATACATTAAATCAATTTTAGAATTAGATAAATTAAACTCCTTTAATTTATTTTTAATTTTCTAATTAAACAATTCACATGTATAGATCAAGATTGACGTCTAGTAATACATCATGATCAATCAAATATTTAGAAATGTCAAAGTAGTTTTTACTAACCTTTTCATGTATGATTTTTGCGTATAATTCAATCCTTTCATCATATAATATTCCGACTAGACATAAAGTATAGAATTAATGTCTACTTTATTTAAGTCTCATTATGTTAATTATATATCATTAGTAATTGGTTCAATTAATGATATTTGAAAACTATTTTCAAACTATCATTCTACCTTAGGCAAAAATTTCCTAAATCAATACTAATCAAAAATAATGGAGAATTCTTTCTAATCACTTTAGGATGATGAAACATGTATTGATCACTCAACTACCTTTATATGGCTCATTTTATATCTAATGACTACCAATTGAAATACCCTTAATTAGAATACGAATAAATAATATTAAAATATAACAATCTCTGTAAGAAATAACTTTAGAGATCTCAAGCCAAATGATTACCTATACAATCATAGCAATGAGAATTTACATATACATATAAATAACATTTCAAATAGATTTCTTAAGTGGGGTTCAGTGACAAGTACACACATATCTGTTTAATTATCTTTGCACTTTAGTCTGTAAGATCGACTAATTCCTTGATAAAGAAGAAGCATATTGTGTTGGGTCCCGATTTTTCTTAGAATTTATTTTATTAAATTATTAAGCATGAAAATAAATTAGAATTTATGAATTAGAAAATTTTTGGAGTTTAATATGGTATATTATGAATTTTATATGG